>JAEOAE010003849.1:0-49861 GCA_036365155.1 Meriones psammophilus | reverse complement strand
TGTGGTTTCTTTCTTTCAATTTTTTTTAATATGGTGGATCACATTGATGGATTTCCGTATATTGCACCACCCCTGCATACCTGGCATGAAGCCTACTTGGTCATGGTGGATGATATCTTTGATGTGTTCTTGTATTCGGTTTGCGACTATTTTGTAGAGTATTTTTGCGTCAATGTTCTTAAGGGAGATTGGCCTGAAGTTCTCTTTATTTGTTGGGTCTTTGTGAGGTTTAGGTACCAAGGTGACTGTGGCTTCATAGAATGAGTTTGGTAATGTTCCTTCTGTTTCTATTTTGTGGAATAGTTTGAAGAGAACTAGAGTTAGCTCTTTCTTGAATGTCTGGTAGAATTCTGCCCTGAAACCATCAGGTCTTGGGCTTTTTTTTTTTAGATGGGAGATTTTCGATGACCACTTCTATGTCCTTGGGGGATATAGGACTATTTAATCGATTTACCTGGTCCTGA
Organism: Meriones psammophilus; assembly: GCA_036365155.1. NCBI lineage: Eukaryota > Metazoa > Chordata > Mammalia > Rodentia > Muridae > Meriones > Meriones psammophilus. Next base: position 49,397 of record JAEOAE010003849.1, on the reverse strand, counting down.
TTTAGCTTTGGTAATTGGAATTGATCAAGAAAATTGTCCATTTCATTTAGATTTTCAAATTTTGTGGCATATAGACTTTTGAAGTAAGTCCTAATTATTGTTTGGATTTCCTCAGTGTTTGTAGTTATGTCCCCCTTTTCATTTCTGATTTTGTTTATTTGGATGGTGTCTCCTGCCTTTTTTTTTTTAGTTAGCTTGGCTGGGGTTTGTTTATCTTGTTGATCTTCTCAAAGAACCAGCTCTTGGTTTCATTGATTCTTTAGAATTGTTTTATTCGTTTCAATTGATTGATTTCAGCCCAGAGTTTGAATATTTCTAGCCGTCTACTCCTTTTTGGTGTGTCTGCTTCTTCTTTTCTAGGGTTTTTAAGTGAGCCATTCAGTTGCTTGAATGAGCTGTCTCGATTTTCTTCTTTTGTTTTTTTAGAATCATAAAAGATTTTTTATCAAATTTAATATTAAATTGCCTACTATAGAGAATGTGTATAAGAACATATTAAAGATGTTTGTAGTTCCATGAAATGTTTTTTTTATTTTTACTAATTACACTTTATTCATTTTGTATCCCCCCATAAGCCTCCATCCTCCCCCTCTGATCGCACCCCTCCTTCCCTCTTTCTGCATGCATGCCTCCCAAGTCCACTGATAGGGAGGTTCTCCTCTCCTTTCTGATCTTAGTCTATCAGTTTTCATCAAAAGTGGCTGCATTGTCCTCTACTGTGGCCTGGTAAGGCTGCTCCCCCTCAGGGAAGTGATCAAAGAGCAGGCCAATCAGATTATGTCAGAGGCGTTCCCTCTTCCCATTACTAGGTAACACTGACCTTCCTTGGTCTACATCTGTGCAGGGGTTCTAGGTTATCTCCATGAATAGTCCTTGGTTGGAGTATGAGTCTCTGGGAAGTTCCCTGTGTTCAAATTATCTTGTTCTGTTGCTCTCCTTGTGAAGTTCCTGTCCTCTCCAGCTCTTACTATTTCCCACTTCTTACAGAAAATTCCATTCACTCTGCCCAACAGTTGGCCATCAGGCTCAGCATCTGCTTTGATAGTCTGCAGGGCAGAGCCTTTCAGAGGCCCTCTGTGGTAGGTTCCTAGTTTGTTTCCTGTTTTCCTTTCTGGCTTTCAGAGGCCCTCTGTAGCAGGTTCGTAGGTTGTTTCCTGTTTTCTTCTTCTTCTAATGACCATCCTCTTTGCCTTTCGGGATGGGGATTGAACATTTTAGTTAGGGTCCTCTCTCTTGCTTGGTTTCTTTAGATGCATAGATTTTAGTTGGTTTGTCCAACATTGTATGTCTATATGAGTGAGTATATACCATGTGTGTCTTTTTGCTTCTGGGACAACTCACTCAGTATGATCCTTTCTAGGTCCCACCATTTACCTGCAAATTTCATGATTTCCTTTTTTTTTTCATTGCTGAGTAATACTCCATTGTATAGATGTACCACAATTTCTGCATCCATTCTTCAGTTGAGGGCCATCTGGGTTGTTTCCAGCTTCTGGCTATTACAAATAAAGCTGCTACAAACATGGTTGAGCAAATGTCCTTTTTGTGTACTTGAGTCTCTTTTGGATATATGCCTAGGGGTGGAATGGCTGGATCTTGAGGCAGCGCTATTCCTAGTTGTCTGAGAAAGCACCAGATTGATTTCCAGAGTGGTTGTACAAGTTTACATTCCCACCAGCAGTGGAGAAGGGTTCCCCTTTCTCCACAACCTCTCCAGCATGTGTTGTCACTTGAGTTTTTGATCTTGGCCATTCTCGTGGGTGTAAGGTGAAATCTCAGGGTTGTTTTGATTTGCATTTCCCTAATAGCTAGTGAGGTTGAGCATTTCTTTAAGTGCTTCTCTGCCATTCCGTATTCCTCTACAGAGAATTCTCTGTTTAGCTCTGTTCCCCATTTATTAAGTGGATTACTTGGTTTGCTGCTTTTCAGCTTCTTTAGTTCTTTATATTTACTGGATATGAGTCCTCTGTCAAATAAAGGGTTATTGAAGAATCTTTCCCAATCTGTAGGCAGTCACTTTGTTTTGATGACAGTGTCCTTTGATTTACAGAAGCTTTTCAGTTTCATGAGGTCCCATTTATTGATTGTTGCTCTTAGAGCCTGTGCTGTTGGTGTTCTGTTCAGGAAGTTTTCTCCTGTACCAATGAGTCCTAGGGTATTCCCCACTTTTTTTTTTTTCTAGCCGATTTAATGTGTCTTGTTTTATATTGAGGTCTTTAATCCACTTGGACTTCAGTTTTGTGCAAGGTGATAAGTATGGATCTATTTTCATTTTTCTACATGTAGACATCCAGTTGGACCAGCACCATTTGTTGAAGATGCTATCTTTTTTCCATTGTATGATTTTGGCATCTTTGTCAAAGATCAGGTGTCCATAAGTGTGTGGGTTTATTTCTGAGTCCTCTGTTCGGTTCCATTGATCCACCATTCTGTTTCTATGCCACTACCACGCAGTTTTAAAAACTGTTGTTCTATAGTACAATTTAGATCAGGCATGGAGATACCTCCAGAAGATCTTTTATTGTAGAGGATTGTTTTAGCAATTCTCGGTTTCTTGTTATTCCATATGAAGTTGAGAATTTTTCTTTCCAGGTCTGTAAAGAATTGTGTTGGTAATTTGATGGGAATTGCATTGAATCTGTAGATTGCTTTTGGTAAGATGGCCATTTTTACTATGATAATCCTGCTAAGCCATGAGCATGGGAGATCTTTCCATTTTCTCATATCTTCTTCTAATTCTTTCTTCAGAGACTTGAAATTTTTTTCATACAAGCCTTTGACTTCCTTGTTTAGGGTTACTCCGAGGTACCTTATGTCATTTGTGGCTCTTGTGAAGGGTGTTGTTTCCTTAATTTCTTTCTCAGCCCTTTTGTCTTTTGTATACAGGAGGGCTACTGATTTTTTTTGAGTTAATTTTGTATCCGGCCACTTTGCTGAAGGTGTTTATCAGCTCTAGGAGTTCCCTGATAGAGTTTTTGGGGTCACTCACATATACTATCATATCATCTGCAAATAGTGATAATTTGACTTCTTCCTTTCCAATTTGTATTCCCTTGATCTCCTTCAACTCTCTTATTGCTCTAGCAAGGTCTTCCACAACTATTTTGAAGATATATGTGGAGAGTGGGCAGCCTTGTCTTGTCCCTGATTTCAGTGGGATTGTTTAAGTTTCTCTCCGTTCAGTTTGATGTTGGCTATAGGCTTGCTGTATATAGCCTTTACTATGTTTAGATATGTGCCTTGTCTCCCTGATCTCTCCAATACTTTAAACATGAATGGATTTTGGATTTTGTCAAAGGCTTTTTCAGCATCTAGGGAGATTATCATGTGGTTTTTTTCTTTCAATTTGTTAATATGGTGGATCACATTGATGGATTTCCGTATATTGCACCACCCCTGCATACCTGGGATGAAGCCTACTTGGTCATGGTGGATGATATCTTTGATGTGTATTCAGTTTGCGAGTATTTTGTTGAGTATTTTTGCATCAATGTTCATAAGGGAGATTGGCCTGAAATTCTCTTTCTTTGTTGAGTCTTTGTGAGGTTTAGGTACCAAGGTGACTGTGGCTTCATAGAATGAGTTTGGTAATGTTCTTTCTGTTTCTATTTTGTGGAATAGTTTGAAGAGAATTGGTGTTAGCTCTTCTTTGAAGGTCTGGTAGAATTCTGTGCTGAAGTCATCTGGTCCTGGGCTTTTTTTGGATGGGAGACTTTTGATGACCACTTCTATGTCCTTGGGGGATATAGGACTATTTAGTTGATTTACCTGGTCCTGGTTCAGCTTTGGTTAGTCGAATCAATCAAGAAAATTGTCCATTTCATTTAGATTTTCAAATTTTGTGGCATATAGACTTTTGAAGTAAGTCCTAATGATTGTTTGGATTTCCTCAGTGTCTGTAGTTATATCCCCCTTTTCATTTCTGATTTTGTTTATTTGGGTGGTGTCTCTCTGCCTTTTAGTTAGCTTGGCTAAGGGTTTGTAGATCTTGTTGATCTTCTCAAAGAACCAACTCTTGGTTTCATTGATTCTTTGAATTGTTTTATTTGTTTCCAATTGATTGATTTCAGCCCTGAGTTTGATTATTTCCAGCCATCTACTCCTTTTTGGTATGTCTGCTTCTTCTTTTTCTAGGGTTTTTAAGTGAGCCATTAAGTTGCTTGAATGTGCTGTCTCAATTTCTTCTTGAAGGCACTTAGTACTATGAACTTTCCTCTTAGCACTGCTTTCATTGTGTCCCATTTTTCATTGTTTGGGTATGTTGTGTCTTCATTTTCATTGATTTCTAGAAAGACTTTAATTTCTTTGTTTATTTCTTCCCTGACCAGCTGTCATTTAGTAACAAGTTGTTCAGTTTCCATGTGTCTATTTTGCTTTCTTTTGTGTTTGGGTATAAAGTTCTGTAAATGTCTCTTAGGTCCATTTTATTCATGACCTCTGTCAGAGACATTGTTTCTTTGTTTAATTGCTGTTTTGTTGCCTGTCCTTTGTTGAGAGTGGGGTGTTGAAGTCTCCCACTATTCATGTGTGGTCATCTATATGTGGTTTAAATTTTATCAATGTTTCTTTAACAAGTGTGGGTGCTCTTGTATTTGTGGCATAGATGTTTAGGATTGTGATGTCTTCCTGGTGGAATTTTTCTTTGATGAGTATGAAGTGTCCTTCCCCATCGCGTTTTATTAATTTTGGTTGAAAATCTATTTTATCAGATATTAGAATGGCTACTCCTGCTTGCTTCTTGGGTCCGTTTGCTTGGAAAGTCATCTTCCAACCCTTACCCTCAGGTAATGTCTATCTTTGTGTCTTAGGTGTGTTTCTTGTATGCAATGGATTGCTGGGTTTTGTTTATGCATCCAGTCTGTTAATCTGTGTCTTTTTATTGGAGAATTGAGTGTCCATTGATGTTGAGAGAGATTAATGACCAGTGGCTGTTAGATCCTTTGAATTTGATGTTGGCTGTGGTCATACCGTTGTGTCTTTGGTTGCTTTTTGTTTTACTGCAGTGAGGTTAGTTATTTCCTGTGTTTTCTTGAACGTAGTTAGTTTTTTTGGGTTGTATTTTCCCTTCTAGTGTCTTTTGTAATGCTGAATTTGTTTGTAGGTATTGTTGAAATTTGTTTTTGTCATTGAATATCTTGTTTTCTCCGTCTATGAGGACTGAAAGTTTTGCTGGGTATAGTAGTCTGGGTTGACATCTGTGTTCTCTTAGGATCTGCATGATATCCGTCCAGGCCCTTCGGGCTTTCATAGTCTCTATTGAAAAGTCAGGTGTGATTCTAATGGGTTTGCCATTATATGTTCCTTGGTCTTTTTCTCTCGCAGCTGTTAGTATTTTTTCTTTGTTCTGTATACTTACTGTTTTGATTATTATGTTGCAGGAGGATTTTCTTTTCTGGCCTAATTTATTAGGTGTTCTGTAGGCCTCTTGTATTCTTATTGGTCTCTCCTTTAAGATGGGGAAATTTTCTTCAATGATTTTGTTGAAAATATTTTCTGGGCCTTGGTGCAGGGAATCTTCTTTTTCTTTTATTCCTATTATTCTTAGGTTTTGTCTTTTTATGTTATCTTGGATTTCTTGGACGGTCTGTGCCAGGAATTTTTTTAGATTTAACATTTTCTTTGACAGATACATCTATTTCTTCCATTGTATTTTCCACACCTGAGATTCTTTCTTCCACTTCTTGTAGCCTATTGGTTATGCTAACCTCTGTAGTTCCTGCTTTCTTTCCTAAGTTTTTTCTCTCCACAATTTCTTCCATTTGTGTTTTTTTTTTTTTTTTTTCAATTGTATCTTCAGATCTTGAGACATTTTGATGATTTCCTTCATCTGTCTGGCTGTATTTTCCTGTTATTCCATCAATTCCTTCAGCTGTTTGAACATTCCTTTGTTTCTTTTATTTCATTCAGTGATTTAAGCATTTCCTCTCTAAAGGCCACAAACTGTTTGGTTGCACCTTCCTCTATTTCTTTACGTATTTTATTTGTTTCTTCTGTTATCTTCTTCATGAGTATAGATGTTAGGTCATTTTCTTGAATTTCAATTATGCTGGGGTGTCTAAGGGTACTTGCCCCTGGATAACTGGGTTCTGGAGATGCCATATTGCTCTGGCTTTTGTTGGTTGAACTTTTATGCTGTCCTCTACCCATTTGGCTAACTTAGGTGTTTGAAGTTAGTTTCTGGTGGTTCCTGGAATCCTGTGGTGGAGAGAATCCCGTTGGCAGGAAGATGGTTTTTCCTGAAGGAAGCCTCCTCAGCTTTTTGGGTATAGTCACTGGGTTGCTGGTGTTTTTCAGGACTTTCTACAGCTCACCTCAGGCATAGAGACCTGGGTGGTAACTGTTGTCTTTATTAGTCAGGAGGGCTCTCCTCTCACTGGTAAAGTCCTGGAGACAGCTGCCCTGCTTCTGGGTTTCTTACTGTAATTTAGTGATCAGCTGCTGTAACCTGTGTGTCCCGTGGTTTGATCGGTTTTGTTAGGGATAACTGGTTACCCCTTGGAGCACTATCCGGGGTTGATCTTTGGGTTCCCGGTCTTTTGTAGGTCTGAGGTTGGGGCTCTGTGCCCCAGTACCCAAGGGGTAAACTGTGGCGGGTGAGTACTGCTCTCCTGGTAACAGAAGGCTATCTGGAGCACAGCAGGTCCCTGGTTTGGGCCAGTCTGAGGGACCTTTCCTAGGGATATACTGGGTGGCCTAAGTCCATCCCCTTTGCTTCATTCCTTGTTCCTTGTGAGGGTTTCTCCAGACAGTGACTCCAAGGCTCTGGTGTCCCAGGGCACACAGTTCTGTCTGGAAGGAGTATTTGGTACAAATCAGGTCTCTGGGCTGGCGGCGTGCGGCCCGCCTGCTAGTCTCTGGGAGCTGGGTTCCCAGCTACTCTGTGTTCCCGGCTTGGGCCCAGACCAGGGATGGCCAACAGCGAGAATTTCCCCAGGAAAAGCCTAGGTGACTGAAGACAGCACGGTTTCCTTCCTTCCCTGTTTGGCCCTCTCAGGACAAGGATTCCCAGGCTCTGTTGCACTGGGGCACGCAGCTCATCTGTACTGGTGAGCTGGGCGCATAGCCCATCTCCATGCTGGTGCTGGCACTTGGAGCCCAGTTCAGTGATGAGGCTCATACCTGCTGGTCTGCGAGAGACTTCCCCGGATAAAGCCTGGGTGGCTCAAGTCAGTACTGTTTCCTTTCTTCTCTGTGGGGGTCTCTCCCAACAGGAACTCTCTGTCTCTGTTGCACAGGGGGATGCAGTATGTCTGTACTGGTGAGCTGGGTGCAGCCACTCTCAGTGCTGGCAGCTGGAGCTCAGTTGTGATGGCAGTGGGTACCCACTGTCTTCTAGACTTTCTCCAGGGAAAGACTAGGTGACCCGTGGCCAGTCCCGCTGCTTTCCTTCCCTGTGGCTTTTTCTTGTGACTGGGACTCCCAGTCTCTGGTAATTTTTGTGTCCACCAATCAGCCTGGGAAGGTGATTGGGACACACAGGCTTATGGGTCTGGTCTGGCAACCTAGTGCCTGCACGACCTGGGATATCTTCCGGGTTCTGGCTGGGTGACCTGAGAGTGGACCTTTGGTTCCCATGCCATGGGGTTTCTTCTCACCTGAAACACGATCACTGTTGTTTTAAGGCCTAGAGTTCAGTCTCTTGATGGCTGTCTTGAGAATGTTGTCCTGTTCCTCAGACACAGTGTTCTCCTGGTGCTGCCATCTTAGCCCTCCCTAGATAAATGTTTTAAACCAACAATTTGAATAGATAATTATAACTTTAAAATTTTGTTATCATATAAAATTTATTTTTTGACCAGGCTTGAATTATAGATAATAATATGTAACTTTGAATTTTACAAAAATCCATACCAATTTGAAATATGAGGCTCATTGTTTGTGGCCTAGTCTAAAAGATAAAACAAACAGTTATGATTACAGAAGCCTTGGAAATGTAAACCCAATGAGAAGATTACATAAATCATTAGAATAAGAATTTAAAGCATTTAAATATGTATATAGAATTTTAGTTGCAGAGTGTGCAGAAATCAGGATGAAAAGAATTTTCAAAGATTGGATATAGCACCTTTGTGTAGTCAGAATTTTTAAAAGCCAGAGTAGGAACATGGGAAAATATGCTCAAGGATGCGAGAGTGCCAGTTGGTTGGGGAAAGAGTCCCCAAAGCATCTAGCCATCCTGTATGGACCTTACAGAGCTCACACTGCTCCAGTGTGTATCAGACAGCTCTCCATGTGTTAACTGTTGTGTGTTTGTTTGCATCTTGAGGCTACAGAGAAGTAGGTTCCTTGTCTCCCAGACAGGGACAGGGAGGACTGTTTGGGATGAGGAAGGGGTGCAGACAATCATTGTTTTACAGTTTGCTCATGGACGAAATGTGTAATTAAGCAACAATAACAGGAACAGTTTTGCAGCTGATGTAGAGCCCCAGACACTGCAGAGCACAAAAAGTGTGCATTCCTCTGGAACAGGTGGGGCCAGTTTTCCTCGACCAAAGGAGCCATGTCTTAGAGAGTGGAGAAGGGGCAAATGGCGGTGTGTGCTGTCTATTAGCATGCCAAAGTACATGCTGGCCTCCAGGCTCCCTCAGGATTCACTATTACACCCTTCAGAATGCATGCTGGCCTTCTGGCTCCTCTCACCCTGCCCTTAGCCTCACTCAGTCTCTCCTGCTCAGGGGCTTCCCTCCCAGCAGCCTCCCATTCATTTACAATCCTGCTGTCTGAGGTGTGCATCCTCTTGGTCCCCTCCCTCTTGCCCTTCTCTCTTGATTCACTCACTGTCATCATCTCCCCCACCTTCCATAGCCGGTTCCAGTCTCTTGGCCATCTTCTGTTCTGTGGACCACTTTCTCTCCCTGCTCATCCAGAAGCTTCTGACTGTTCTCTCTTGAACGTCTGCAATAAAAACCTCCCCTTCACCACACCTTGGGTGGTCCTATAATCAAGTTATACATCAACCTGGTTTCCTGAGTGGTTCCTAGGGGCTTGAGAACTTGTTTCCTAGAAGATGCACTTTCTCCTCTTAAGCCTGTAAGAAAGCAGTCGGGCTCCCCCTTATGGCCATCTCCAGTTACAATCAAATGGTCTCCTAAAGCAACAGTTTTGGGCTTGAGACAGGCTTTCTTGGTCTCACTCAGCCAGGCAGAGTGGCACATGTCTTTAATATCGGCACCAGAGAGACGGCACCAGGTAGATTTTTCTGAGTTTGAGGCTAGCCTGGTCTATTTTATGAGTTTATGGTCAGCCAGAGCTTCAGAGAGGGAGATCCTGTCTCAATAATAATAATAATAATAATAATAATATAATAATAATAAAAAGTCACTGGTCAAAACGTTTTCTAGTTTATGCAGAATGGATGATTTCCAATGTATAAATCAAAACACAAATTAGAAATGCACAAGGGCAGATTGTCTCTAGATGTATCATCGGTCCCTGCATGGGGTTCAGGTGGGAAGTGGCATGGGTGTTTCAGGCACGCCTCCATACCTGCGAGGTTGCTCTAGAATGTTTGAATAAATATACACACATTGGAACAGAGATATGCATGTGAGCCTTTGTTTACCATCATTCATAATTGCTGCAGTCACAGTCAGGTCTCAAGCAATTAATGAGAAAAAATTCATTAGCAACTTTGAAAAAAACTATGCCTGAAGCCATAGATATGAAACTGGAGTATCATACACTCTCACACACACCAAATACACACACACACTCACGCACATAAACACACACACAGGTCCAGTATAACCCAAGTGGGTCTCTAATTCACTATGTAGACAAGAATGTCCTTGATCTCCTCCTTTTCCGTGTGTGTGTGTGTGTGTGTGTGTGTGTGTGTGTGTGTGTGTGCAAACAGACCTGTACATATGTTCACATGTGTGTAGAGATCAGCACTGGTCCCTTCTTTAGTCATACCCCACCTTCTATTTTTAGACAATTTCTCTCACTGAACCTATATAAACCGGCTTGCTGGCAAGTCCCAAGGGTTCTCTCTTCTCTGCCACCCCAGAGCTGGGATGTGCTGCCACCCTAGGCTTTTATGTAGGACTTAGGATCAAATCTCCAGTCCTCATGCTGGCAGTGTCAGGAGGCGTTAGCTGCTGGGCCATGTCCTCTGTTCTGAAATATCATGTTCTGTATAGAGAATAAGTAATCTTTAAAAAACTTGAGGGAAAAAGAGCAAAATTCAAAAAATCATATGAAAACATAAGTGGTGGATTCATAGAAAATAACTGCAAATGGCTCCTGATCACAAGGGGTGTTCAAAGGATAGACAGAAGAAAAATGGTAAACCCCAAATACCAGAGAGGTTGGGGATACAGGAAAGACTTTCTTACAGGCTCTTCCTGCTGGGAGATGTTGACTCTTAGAAGAAGCGGGATAGTTTGTTGCTGTGCTCTTCTGTCCTGGGTTTCAGAGCTGACTGTGGCCATGATCCTGCAAACTTGTATGGCTGAAAAGGTGATAAGTGTCACTAGAGCACAGGGTGCTCTGTGCCCTAGAAGACTGTTCCTTAGCCTTTCAAAATCCATAGATCCTGGCTTCAGGTAGTCTTTGCTGCTCACTCACCTCATGTTAATAACTATCATCAGATGCATGTTTTAAAGAACAATCAGAGATTAATTTTTCTAGTGTTCAGTGTGGACATTCATTCAAGGTTGGACCCAAAATTCTCATGTAAAGCCCCAAATGGGCACTGACTGAGCCACAAGCCTCGAGCCTGCGGTTTCCCAACTGCTGTTTTGCAAGGACCAAGGGACTATCAATGCCTCAGACTCAGCTGTGGCCCTTTCCTCAGGCCTTTGTTTTACTGCTTATTCTCCACTCTACCACCCTGATCTCTGAACCTGATGTTGGGTAGCTGGGTTATAATGAGAAATCAGCTGTGTTTCTTGGACTGCCCAAAGGATTCTGAGTGAGCAAAATTCTTGCTTTTGGTGACTTGGCTCAACCTGCACAGAAGGAGGCAGATCCCATATTTTGTCAGGGTCAAAGAGGTCCTAAATGTCCATCTGGGATCTGCATTGCAAGTAGCCTACCCAGATGTTGGGGAACACAGACTCAGCTGGAGGATACCCTTGTTATCAGGGAAAAGGAGGGTTACCTTTGAGTCCATAGTCTCACTAATAAAATAATTAGAAAACAGACTGGGATAGAAGCTTGAGGACAATTTTATTCAAGTTTGGGAGAAAAGAAAAGACAGGCAAAGCTGAAATTACCAGCTGTAAGGTTATGGGACAAACTAATTATATAAAACCCGATTAAACATCGACAGATCTTATATACAAAAGAGGTTTATTACGTGGATATGGACAGAGAGAAAGGAAACCAGGAGATGATGGGGAAAGAAAGAGAGGGGGGAAGAGAGAAAAGGACAAATAGAGAGGGAAATGATAGAGGGGATGCTCCGATAAAGGACAAAGAGAGGAAGGACCAAGAGGGGCCAAGAGAGAAGAACCAGAGAGAGCTTCCACAGGTTTGTTTGTCCTTTTAAGGGGCAAGTTAACAACACCTTCCAGGTGTAGCCACCTGGCCAGTGACACAACACAACATCATAAGTTGCTAGGCAACCCAGAAACAGGTTTTGTTCAAAATTCTAACATCCCTCCCTTTTTAATATAATTAAAAATGAACAACTTGGGCTGCTTTTTATATAAGGTAAGTTCAAGTCTATAAATTTAGGTTCATTGGACACAACTCTTTGTTTTCATGCAAGGGGTTAAGAGAAAGAAAAATTATAAGAACAAAATGGTCAGATTACATGGTAAAGAGGAGAAAGAGAAGTCACTACCCTGGAAAATTTAGGGTAAGGGTTGTCATTTTGAGTGGCCATCCATGCAAGGCAGCAGGTAGAGACTGGGAATGCTGGGAGAACCTGGAGCTGCTTGTCCTGGTCCTGAAGCACACCATTTCAGCCTTTTGTTAATTATAGTGAAAAAAGGGTGTTGATTCTCTTTTGGCTACTTCCTGCTGACACTGGGGGCTCTGCAGGGAGGGCAAAAGGCTGAAATGCTGGCCAACTCCAGGAAGAACAGGCTGTTTGATGTTGTCCAGGGTCTCTAGAACATCCACGGCTGGAGGAAAGGCAGGTCTCACTTGCCAGGCAGAGTCTGTGAGGTTTGACTCAGCACCAGAGAGACTGCACCAGGTAGATTTTTCTGAGTTTGAGGCTAGCCTGGTCTATTTTATGAGTTTATGGTCAGCCAGAGCTTCAGAGAGGGAGATCCTGTCTGGCATAACACACAACAATAATAATAATAATAATAATAAAAGTCACTGGTCAAAACGTTTAGTTTATGCAGAATGGATGATTTCCAATGTATAAATCAAAACACAAATTAGAAATGCACAAGGGCAGATTGTCTCTAGATGTATCATCGGTCCCTGCATGGGGTTCAGGTGGGAAGTGGCATGGGTGTTTCAGGCACGCCTCCATACCTGCGAGGTTGCTCTAGAATGTTTGAATAAATATACACACATTGGAACAGAGATATGCATATGAGCCTTTGTTTACCATCATTCCTAATTGCTGCAGTCACAGTCAGGTCTCAAGCAATTAATGAGAAAAAGTTCCTTGGCAACTTTGAAAAAAAACTATGCCTGAAGCCATAGATATGAAACTGGAGTATCATACACTCTCACACACACCAAATACACACACACACTCACGCACATAAACACACACACAGGTCCAGTATAACCCAAGTGGGTCTCTAATTCACTATGTAGACAAGAATGTCCCTTGATCTCCTCCTTTTCCGTGTGTGTGTGTGTGTGTGTGTGTGTGTGCAAGCAGACCTGTACATATGTTCACATGTGTGTAGAGATCAGCACTGGTCCCTTCTTTAGTCATACCCCACCTTCTATTTTTAGACAATTTCTCTCACTGAACCTATATAAACCGGCTTGCTGGCAAGTTCCAAGGGTTCTCTCTTCTCTGCCACCCCAGAGCTGGGATGTGCTGCCACCCTAGGCTTTTATGTAGGACTTAGGATCAAATCTCCAGTCCTCATGCTGGCAGTGTCAGGAGGGCGTTAGCTGCTGGGCCATGTCCTCTGTTCTGAAATATCGTGTTCTGTATAGAGAATAAGTAATCTTTAAGAAAACTTGAGGGAAAAAGAGCAAAATTCGAAAAATCATATGAAAACATAAGTGGTGGATTCATAGAAAATAACTGCAAATGGCTCCTGATCACATGGGGTGTTCAAAGGATAGACAGAAGAAAAATGGTAAACCCCAAATACCAGAGAGGTTGGGGGATACAGGAAAGACTTTCTTACAGGCTCTTCCCTGCTGGGAGATGTCGACTCTTAGAAGAAACGGGATAGTTTGTTGCTGTGCTCTTCTGTCCTGGAGTTTCAGAGCTGACTGTGGCCATGATCCTGCAAACTTGTATGGCTGAAAGGTGATAAGTGTCCACTAGAGAGCACAGGGTGCTCTGTGCCCTAGAAGACTGTTCCTTCGCCTTTCAAAATCCATAGATCCTGGCTTCAGGTAGTCTTTGCTGCTCACTCACCTCATGTTAATAACTATCATCAGATGCATGTTTTAAAAGAACAATCAGAGATTAATTTTTCTAGTGTTCAGTGTGGACATTCATTCAAGGTTGGACCCAAAATTCTCATGTAAAGCCCCCAAATGGGCACTGACTGAGCCACAAGCCTCCAGCCTGCGGTTCCCAACTGCTGTTTTGCAAGGACCAAGGGACTATCAATGCCTCAGACTCAGCTGTGGCCCTTTCACTCCAGGCCTTTGTTTTACTGCTTATTCTCCACTCTACCACCCTGATCTCTGAACCCTGATGTTGGGTAGCTGGGTTATAATGAGAAATCAGCTGTGTTTCTTGGACTGCCCCAAGGATTCTGAGTGAGGAGCAAATTCTTGCTTTTGGTGACTTGGCTCAACCTGCACAGAAGGGAGGCAGATCCCATATTTTGTCCAGGGGTCAAAGAGGTCCCTAAATGTCCATCTGGGATCTGCATTGCAAGTAGCCTACCCAGATGTTGGGGGGGAACACAGACTCAGCTGGAGGATACCCTTGTTATCAGGGAAAAGGAGGGTTACCTTTGAGTCCATAGTCTCACTAATAAAATAATTAGAAAACAGACTGGGATAGAAGCTTGAGGACAATTTTGTTCAAGTTTGGGAGAAAAAGAAAGACAGGCAAAGCTGAAATTACCAGCTGTAAGGTTATGGGACAAACTAATTATATAAAGCCGATTAAACATACGACAGATCTTATATACAAAAGAGGTTTATTACGTGGATATGGACAGAGAGAAAGGAAACCAGGAGATGATGGGGGAAAGAAAGAGAGAGGGGGAAAGAGAGAGAAAGGAAACGATAGAGAAGGGGAAATGATAGAGAGGGGATGCTCCGATAGAGAAAGGACAAAGAGAGGAAGGACCAAGAGGGGCCAAGAGAGAAAGAACCAAGAGAGCTTCCACAGGTTTGTTTGTCCTTTTAAGGGGCAAGGTAACAACACCTTCCAGGTGTGGCCACCTGGCCGGTGACACAGCACAACATCATAAGTTGCTAGGCAACCCAGAAACAGGTTTTGTTCCAAAATTCTAACATCCCTCCCTTTTTAATATAATTAAAAAATGAACAACTTGGGCTGCTTTTTATATAAGGTAAGTTCAAGTCTATAAATTTAGGTTCATTGGACACAACTCTTTGTTTTCATGCAAGGGGTTAAGAGAGAAAGAAAAATTATAAGAACAAAATGGTCAGATTACATGGTAAAGAGGAGAAAGAGAAGTCACTACCCTGGAAAATTTAGGGTAAAGGGTTGTCATTTGAGAGTGGCCATCCATGCAAGGCAGCAGGTAGAGACTGGGGAATGCTGGGAGAACCTGGAGCTGCTTGTCCTGGTCCTGAAGCACACCATTTCAGCCTTTTGTTAATTATAGTGAAAAAGGGGTGTTGATTCTCTTTTGGCTACTTCCTGCTGACACTGGGGGCTCTGCAGGGAGGGCAAAAGGCTGAAATGCTGGCCAACTCCAGGAAGAACAGGCTGTTTTGATGCTGTCCAGGGTCTCTAAGAACATCCATGGCTGGGAGGAAAAGCATTGGTCCAGCTTGCTGGAAGTCTGTGAGGTCAGACTCAAACACCTGAAGTAGCTGCTTTGGTCCTGTTGTGGCTGTAGGAAACATCTGTGTCTGGCAGGACACTGAAACATATATAGGCAGAAGATAAAGTTAAGTAGGATATGGAGAAAATCCTTTAGATATACATTGAAAACTTCTGGGAGAGCAAACAGATGTGGAAGGTTTGGGCTTGAGACAGGCTTTCCTGGTCACAGCCAGCCAGGCAGAGTGGCACATGTCTTTAATATCAGCACCAGAGAGACAGAGCCAGGCAGATTTTTGTCAGTTTGAGGCTAGCCTGGTCTATTTTATGAGTTTCAGTTCAGCCAGAGCTGCAGAGAGGAGATCCATCTCAGGTACAGTAAAACCCGAGTGGGTCTCCAATTCATTATATAGACAAGAATATCCTTGATCTACTCCTCTTCAGTGTGTGTGTGTGTGTGTGCAAGCAGACCTGTACATATTTTCACCTGTATGTAGAGGTCAGCACTGGTGCCTTCTTTGGTCATACCCCACCTTTTGTTTTCAGGCAATTTCTGTCACTGAACCTGTCTGGACCAGCTAGCTGGCAAACCCTGAGGGTTCTCTCCTCTCTGCCTCTCCAGGGTTGGGATGCGCTGCCTCCCTTGGCTTTTATGTGAGAACTCCAGATCCCAATTCCAGTCCTCATGCTGTAGGGCAAAGGTTTCAGCTTCTGGGACAATTCCTCAGCTCTGAAATATCGTGTTACATATAGAGAATAACTCATCTCTAAGAAGACTTGAGGGAAAAAAAGCAAAATTCTAAAAATCATGTGAAAACATAAGCAGGGGATTTATAGAAAGGAACTTCAAATGGCTCCTGATCAAACGGTGTGTTCAAAGAATACACAGAAGCAAAGTGCTAAACCCCAAACCCAGGGAGGTTGGGGATACAGGAAAGACCTTCTTCCAGTCTCTTTCCTGCTGGGAGATGTCGACTCTTAGAACAAACAGGACAGTTTGTTGCTGTGCTCTTCTGTCCTGGAGTTTCAGAACTGACTGTGGCCATGATCCTGCAAACTTGTGTGGCTGGAATGAACTAAGTGGCCACTAGAGGGCACAAGGTGCCCTGTGCCCTAGAAGACTGTGCCTTGCCTGGCCTTTCCAAATCCATAGATCCAGGCTTCAGGAAGTCTTTGCTGCTCACTCACCTCATGTTAAAAGCTGTCATCAGATGCCTGTTTTAAAAGAACAATCAGAGATTAATTTTTCTAGTGTTCAGAGTGGACATTCATTCAAGGTTGGACCCAAAATTCTCATGTAAAGCCCCCAAATGGGCACTGACTGAGCCACAAGCTTGGAGCCTGCAGTTCCCACCTGCTGTTTAGCAAGGACCAAGGGACTATGAAGGCCCCAGACTCAGCTGTGGCCCTTTCATGCCAGGCGTTTGTTTTATTGCTTATTCCCCACTCTGCCACTCTGACTTCTGACCCCCGATGTTGGGGAGCTGGGTTTAATGATAAATCTGACCCTCGATGTTGGGGAGCTGGTGTTTCCTAGACTGCCCCAAATTTTCTGAATGAGGAGCAAAATCTTGCTTTTGGTGACTTGGCTCAAGCTGCACGGAAAGGAGGCGGTCCCCATCTTTTGTCCAGGGGTCAAAGAGGTCCCTAAATGTCCACCTGGGATCCTGCAGTGTGGGTATCCTACCCAGATGTTGGGGGGAGCACAGTCTTAGCAGGATGATACCCTTGTTACCGGGGAAAAGGAGGGTTACCTTTGAGTCCATGGTCTCACTAATAAAATAATTAGAAAACAGACTGGGACAGAAGCTTGAGGACAATTTATTCAAGTTTGGGAGAAAAAGAAAGACAGGCAAAGCTGAAAGTACCAGCTGTAAGGTTATGGAACAAACTAATTAAATAAAGATAATTAGGCATATGACTGATCTCTTATATAAAAGATTTTTATTAGGTGGATATGGAGAAAGAGAGAGAAGGGAGAGCAGGACATGATGGGGAAAGAAAGAGAGAGAGGAAAAAAACAGAGAAAAGAAAAGAGAGAGAAGGGGAAAGAGAGAGTGTGACCGAGATAGAGAAAGGACCAAGAGAGGAAGGACCAAGAGGGCCAAGAGAGAAAGGACCAAGAGAGTGACTACGAGTCAGGTTACCCTTTTAAAGGGACAAGGTAACCATTTCTTCCAGGTGTGGTCACCTGGCTGGTGACACATGATGACAACATATGCTGCTAGGCAACCCAGAAACACTTTTTGTTCCAAAATTCTAACATTCATCCCTTTTTCTATAATTATAAAAATGAGAAACTTGGACTACTTTTTATAGAAGGAAAGTTAAAGTACATACATTTAGGTTCATTGGACATGACTCTTGGTTGTCATGAAATGGGTTAGGAAGAAAGAAAAATCATAACAACAAAATGGTCAGATTACATGGTAAAGAAGAGGAAAAAAGCCACTGCCCTGGAAAATCTAAGTCAGAGGGTTGTCAGTAGAGAGTGGCCAGCCATGCTAGGCAGCAGGTAGAGACTGAGGAATGTAAGGAGAACATGGACCTGCTTTTCCTGATCCTGAAGCACACCATTTCAGCCTTTTGTTAATAATAAGTGAATAAGGGGCATTGATTCCCTTCTGGCTACTTCCTGCTGACACTAGGGCCTCTGTGACAATGTCAACAGGCTGAAATGCTGGCCTACACCAGGAAGAACAGGCTGTTTTGCTGCTGTCCAGGGTCTGTAAGAACATCCATAGCTGGGAGGGAAAGCACAGGTCCAGCTTGTTGGAAGACTTTGAGGTTAGATTGGAACACTTGTGGGAGCCGCTTTGGCACTGTTGTGGCTGTAGGAAATATCTGTGTCTGGCAGGACACTGCAACATATATAGGAAGAAGATAAAGTTAAGTAGGATATGGAGAAAATCCTTTAGCTATACATTGCAAACTTCTGGGAGAGCAAACAGAGGTGGAAGGTTTGGATCAATGAGAAATGAACATGGGGATCTTTATTAACCAATCACTGGCAATAATTAAAAAGACTTTGCCATGGTTCTGTCATTGAGATAAGGTTTGTTTACACAGTGTGTAAATTTAGAGGCCATAATGCTAGCAGTCACTATGGGTAGAAACCTAAAATTCTCCAGAAGACATCCCAGAGGAGAATCTGGAGGAGCAGGCATCTGGACATTTCCCATTGTGAGGCAGAGAGGTCAGTGACTTTCCAAAGGCATCCCAAAGGCAAGGTAGACCCAAATGAGAGGCCCTACCTGATCAAATAGCTCATCAGCTATTGGCCAAAGACTGGGTTATGGATGCCTGGGAGGCGCAGACCAAGAGCACAATAATCCACCTAGCTCTAGGACTTCCCATGAGCTAGAGAGGGGGAGAACAGACCTTGTGAGAGTGGGAAACTACCCCAAGAGAATGTAGGGACCTAAAATGGAGGGCAGCAGAGAGGGTCAACCGTAGCCAGTTAAGACTTTGACTGAGGGGCAGTCCTTCCATATCAAAAGATAGTAAGAAGTTTCCAGAGCTCAGCTGTCAATCTTCCCCTACCTAGAGAGGCATTTTATGCTGATAAATGAGGTGACCTCACCAGTGTTAGTGGCTGGCTAATGAGGAGAGTTCATCAATCCAGCCAGTATGGCATGCAGCAGATAGCAATCTGGTAGCCAGGAAAGGGGAGTCCCAAAACCAGGGAGAGGGGAGGAATCCCACCTTCTGAGATAGGTAGTAACTTCAGTTCTTATCTGAAGCCCAATTGACCTGAGAGATGAGTTTAGGCAATTTTTTTGCAGCTCACAAGAATTACTCTTATGTTTTACACAGGAGATAAAACATTAGACATGTTAGTATCACAATTGTAATCTGAACTGAAATATAAATTGTAGAAAAAATACAGTGGACATACACATTTGTGTTAACAGCATAAGCATTCTTTAAGGTGAGCTCTGAAAATGGAAAATATTTTTGTGTAGATGGGACAAAGGCTTACTTCATCGTAACCATCAGTATATGGACATATTATGGAGATCTACAGTCTTGAGCTTAGAACCATAATAGTACTTGATGTATTGGAATGTTTTTGTATTAGGGTTAGATTAATATATTAGAGCTATACTGGTAAAGATCAAAGCTCTGGACAGTCAATATAACAGTAGCATAGGAACAGGAGAAATTATTAAGCAGTTTTAACTATTTAGGATGTCTTAAATCACCTTAGACCTTGCAACCTTTCTAACTTGCATTTACCAACTTAAAACACTTTCATAGACACTCAAACATTTATAACATGCATTTACCAACCTTAAGACACATTCTTAGACCCTCTATCATGTATAACTTCTGTTTAACAACGTTAAATCACTTTTTTAACACACTCAGATATGTATAACCTGTCTCTACTAACCTCAAGACACATTCTCAGAAGCTCAAAAAATTTTTAGGCATATATATATAGTTATTTACCATGAGACATAGTTGAGACTGCTGTGAACATTTAATGTCCTTTAGCTAAATAAAGGAGTGGTAAAAGATTACATTTAGGCCTGTTTTTTTTTAGTCTGGCAACAAGACATATTGTGTCTAGGCCTGACAATAGCAGCTCTACTACTTACGTGTAAGGCCTGGTCTCGTTCACATGAAGAGAACTGGGAAAGCATCTCAAGTCTTCCAAGACAGAAGTTGGCAAACATGTCCATGGGACCAAAGTGTGAGGCCAAAAGTGACCTGTAATATTACTCTGGTTTGGTTGAGAGTGGTGGAGGTCACTGAGTCAAGGAGCCATATATTTGTCCTCCATCAGGCCAAAGAGCCTGAAGGATGGAAATGTCTGTGGTTCTTGTGATGGTTGAACCTCCATGGCTGGACATAGAGGACAAACCTGCATGGGAGCATTTTGACTTCCAGAGGCCAGTCTGCCAACAGGCAGTGTGTGGCTTGCTGAGGTATCAGTAGGACCAGTGTCCCCTTTGGCTGCATTTGAAACAGTCACCTGATGGAGCTGACTTTTGGCTATACCCTGGCAGGATGGGGCACTGCAGACCTCCTGTCTTTTGTGCGGGAATGCCATCAGCCTCAGAGCAGCAGCCATGTTTGGAAGCATATTTATTGCTCTGGATGATCCAGTTTGGAGGTCATTGTTCTTACCAACTCCTATATGGTGACTCAATGACCATCCTCAGCTATTTATTAAAAATTGCAGTGGGATCCTGTTTGCATCTGTAGGACTATAAATATATATTTGGATATATATGAGATGACTATTAACTTTGTTAAACATTAAATATTAGGACGTTAGCTGTTGTTCTTGTTAAGTTAGAAACTTAAAAGTCACAAATATAGTACATTAAAGTGATAGCACAAGAGTTATTTTGTTTGGTTTTGTATGTAAAAGTTTATAGCTTATAGAATTCTAAGGCTATACTATAGTTTAATAATAGCATTTTTAGGAAATAAGACCAAGCATATTTTAATTTTTTGATAACACAGATACAACAGAATGGCCCAGTTTTAACATAAATACCTCTAAAATTATTAGATATTAATTTAGAATATTGGTAAAATGCTATAAGTAGTAACCAACCCAAGTTATGAGTTTTAAAACCAACAATATAGCACAACATTATAAGGCAATTTTAAAATTATCTTTGAATGTATTATAGCAAAACTACTAAGAGAAATCCTAGTGGTGAATATTGATCACAGGCAGCAAATAGCAGGAGAACAGCAATAGCATTTATTAATTTAAGAACTGAAAAGTCATAGGCAGTTAGATATACATTTTAAACCATGTTAAATTGAGCAGATATTTATACGTTTGAAATTTTATTATCATATAAGATTTATTTCAAATCAGGTTTGAATTATAGATGACAAAATGTACCTTTTAATTTTTATAAAAATCCATACGAATTTAAAATGAGGCTCATTGTTTTGGCCTAGTCTAAAAGATAAAACAAACAGTTATGATTACAGAAACCTTGTAAATGTAAACCCAATGAGAAGATTATATAAATCATTAGATTAAGAATTTAAAGCATTTAAATATGTATATATACTTTTAAAAGCAGAGTTTGCAGAAATCAGGAAGAAAAGATTTTTTAAAGCTTGGAAACATCACCTTAGTGTAGTCAGAATTTTTAAAAGCCAGAATACAAACGTGGAGCTAGGAACGAAAGTTGCTTGGTGGCAGCGGAGGGGTGAGCGCATGGCAAGATGTGTAAGTCCTGGGGTGTCACAGCTCAGGAGTTGAAGATCGCACCCTTCCCAGAAACTCCCCCAGACCAAGATCGTTGCAAAAGCAAGAGGTTTATTAACCATTGCACAATGGGGTCACCCCTGCTGGTCAGCAAAGAGTGGCACCGGGAGACAAAGGCCTTTAGGTTTTTAAAAGAAAAATTGCGGGAGATTTGAATTTGCAGTTTTGGCAATTTAGGATTGGATGAGGAAGCTACAAAATAAGATAATTGGTTAGTCTTAGGTGCTCAAGCTTGGCCAGTCCTGCCAAGTGTGGATGCAGCTGCAATTGAAGGTGGTTGTGGTTAGCTCATCCTTGAAGATTAGGGGCTACAGAGTTTTGGATGGAGGTCAAAACTACTCAGAAGAAGTCTAGGTTCGTAGCTAAGAAATGCTATCTCAAAGACAAGGGTCTGGTCCTTCTTTTGCTGAGTGAAGGTCATTGCTTGCTTGCCTTTTTTTTATATCTGTCCTCACAGATAGGGTTACATTTCTCCATTCTCTGGAAAGGTCCAGTTTCCTAGCAACTGTATCTCTAGTGGGTGGGGGAAAGAATACAACGAAGTGGCTCTTCCCCTCAGGGCATTACTAACTTTTTACCACACCTACTTTAGATGCCCAGCATTCACCATTTGCTTTTGATAGGCTAAGCAAAAACAAGTTACATTACTACAAAGAGGAGTTCTGAAACTGCCAAATTCTTTTTCTAAAATAACTTCCCTGTAGCAGATAACATAAAGGTACATAAACAAACTCTAAGGAACTTAGAACAAGCTTCTAGGAACTTGGTGAAACTTCCTCTTTTCTTTGTCTCAAGGTAAAGAACAGGGTGGAAACATGTTTTTCCATAAACAAAGCAGCTTAACAAACAAACAGCTCTCCATAAGATACATTCTAAAAACTGCAATTTTCTCAATTAGCACAAACCATATGGATGGGTTTTATTTAGTAAAGTTGATAAAATAAATATCTTAGTATTTTTATTCTCCGCCAAAGAATCGAGAAACTTTCAAATTTTCTGTTAGACTGCCCAAGATCATTGTCATACCCAAATGCCTGATAAACTTTAAACATTTTATAGTCTTAAACATTTAAAAAATTTTTAAAACCCGTTTTTGCAATATCAAAATAAAGTACCCCTTTTGTAGGAGAGAAGTCACAAGGCATAACCATAATCTTAAAAGTCAAAACCAGATTTTAAAACCAGAATTTACCAGTGCAAAAAATTTAATTTCTAAAACCAATACCAATTTAAAATAACTCATCCTTTTAACCTAGAAGGAAATGAGATTTGACCAAGGTTACTTTTTTTTTTTTAATGCAGTTTATTCCAGAACCTTGAACAATCATCTGACCCTGGGGAAATCCAGTCCACAGCTTAAATAGCCTCTGGGTAGCCAACCCCAGCGTGCCACGTGGGCAATGCAGATAGGTCCACATCCATGGAAGCAAGCCAGATCCTCAGCCTTAGCCAAATGTGGAGTTGTTTGTGACAGAGAGCACTCACCATCGGGAAGGTGGAAGGTGGAAGGTGGAAGGCGGAAACCAGCTCCATCTTTAAGGCACGGCATTACGCAGCTCTCTACAGTTCCCCCTTTTTGTTTTCGACTCATCAGGCAACAGTAGAGGTCTGATCTCTGATATTAGAAATAAATTGGGACATTGTACCGATGTTCATTTAGGTGTCATCCACCCAAAGAACATCAGACCCGTCTGATACCTTTTTCTCAGAGGCAGGACCTGGGGCATCAACCCACATGCAATCAGACTTGCTCTTCTCTGGGTCGAAAGCGGCTGACCCTGAGTGCAGTGCTTAGCCTTGCATCCTGAGCGTAACATTTTAGCTTTTTATGGTAGCCAACCATGCTTGGGGAGACTGTCCTGCTTCGATGGTTCTAAAGGCCTGAATGGTCATGGCTGCATTAGGCTGTTGTGAGACTCTAATCTTGCATATATACCACAGGCAAACCAAGGAGACCAACACCAGAAGGCCTGCTAACACTCCCATGCCCACCCATTCCTTCAGATGATTCATGGCTGCAGAAATCCATGATGATAATCCTGTGGCTAGTCCTGCGTCCACTCTGGTAGAATTTACCGTGACAATGGCCACTCACAGCTGCTCCGTCGTAGTATCGAATTCTCCAGTCCAATTACCTAAAATATAGCAAGACCATTGTTTAGACAGATTTGCAGCACAGGAAAGATTCTCATGTTGTATGCTAGTGACACAAAGTCCAGCATACTTTCATTGACAGACAAGTTGAGCTATTTGCCATAGGTTATCAATTTGCTCCTGCACAAGGTCAATCCTCTGATTGAACACCATCAAGCCTCCTTTTAGTTGAGCATTAATTCCTTTTTGTACGTCTAAGGCATGAGCTACATTGGCTAAAAGATTATTCAGGGTCTGAGCAGTCTGCACAGTATGACTCATGGCTAATGCCGCGGTGGTAGCTCCAACAGCCACCAATGAGATGGCAGTAACAATGGCGGTTGTAGTTCCAAGATCCCTTTTCTATCTGAGGAGAGTCATAGCTTGAGGGGCATCAACGGGCACAGGCACCCAGCGAGGCATGCCAGTAACCAGGGCATACCTAAATTCACAAGCATTCCAGCATTGGGCAAAAAAGCAAGTATCATTATCACAATTACTTGGCTCTATCTGGCTAATAGTGAATAAAAATGGGGAATAAAAACAAACAGGTGTGGGCTTAGAGGAAATATCATGAGAAGCCTTAACCCCCTCGTTGGAACATCCTGCATCAGTTCTAGAACTAGCAGTGGTGGTGTCCAAGGTCTGAGTAGGTTCAGGAGACCATTGCCCCCAGGGGCGAGACGTGCTCCATGTAAATTGACTAACTCCATGTTTTCCTCCACTTTTGAAAGTCATTTAAGGTTCTTAAATTATTTCCCCCCCTTTTTTAAAATTTTTCATCAATTACACTTCATTCATTCTGCATCTCCCCATAAGCCCCTCCCTCCTCCCCTCCCAATCCCACCCTCCCTCCTCTCTCTGCATGCATGCCACTCCCCAAGTCCACTGATAGGGGAGGTTCTCCTCTCCTTTCTGATCTTAGTCCATCAGTTCACATCAAAAGTGGCTGCATTGTCCTCTACTATGGCCTGGTAAGGCTGCTCCCCCAGGGAGGTGTGATCAAAGAGCAGGCCAATCAGATTATGTCAGAGGCAGTCCCTCTTCACATTACTATGTAACCCAATTGGACTCTGAACTGCCCTGGGCTACATCTGTGCAGGGGTTCTGGGTTATCTCCATGAATAGTCCTTGGTTGGAGTATGAGTCTCTGGGAAGTTCCCTGTGTTCAAATTTTCTTGTTCTATTGCTCTCCTTGTGGAGACCCTGTCATCTCCAGCTCTTACTATTTCCCAGTTCTTACATAAAATTCCATTCCCTCTGCCAAACAGTTGCCCATCAGGCTCAGCATCTGCTTTGATAGTCTGCAGGGCAGAGCCTTTCAGAGGCCCTCCTAAGTTGTTTCCTGTTTTCTTCTTCTTCTGATGTCCATCCTCTTTGCCTTTCTGGATGGGGATTGGACATTTTAGTTAGGGTCCACTCTCTTGCTTAGTTTCTTGAGATTCCCAGGATTTAGTCGGTTTGTCCTATGTTGTATGTCTATATGAGTGAGTATATACCATGAGTGTCTTTTTGCTTCTGGGACAACTCACTCAGGATGATCCTTTCCAGATCCCACCATTTACCTGCAAATTTCATGATTTCCTTATTTTTCATTGCTGAGTAATACTCCATTGTGTAGATGTACCACAATTTCTGCACCCATTCTTCAGTGGAGGGAAATCTGGTTTGTTTCCAGCTTCTGGCTATTACAAATAAAGCTGCTACAAACATGGTTGAGCAAATGTCCTTTTTGTGTACTTGAGTCTCTTTTGGATATATGCCCAGGAGTGGTATGGCTGGATCTTGAGGAAGTGCTATTCCTAGTTGTCTGAGAAAGTGCCAGATTGATTTCCTGAGTGGTTGTACAAGTTTACATTCCCACCAGCATTGGAGAAGTGTTCCCATTTTTCCACAACCTCTCCAGCATGTGTTGTCACTTGAGTTTTTGATCTTGGCCATTCTCGTTGGGGTAAGCTGAAATCTCAGGGTTGTTTTGATTTGCATTTCCCTAATGGCAAGTGAGGTTGAGCATTTCTTTAAGTGCTTCTCTGCCATTCCTTATTCCTCTACAGAGAATTCTCTGTTTAGCTCTGTTCCCCATTTATTAAGTGGATTACTTGGTTTGCTGCTTTTCAGCTTGTTTAGTTCTTT
The DNA here is from genome assembly GCA_036365155.1 of Meriones psammophilus. NCBI lineage: Eukaryota > Metazoa > Chordata > Mammalia > Rodentia > Muridae > Meriones > Meriones psammophilus. Next base: position 23,811 of record JAEOAE010003849.1, on the reverse strand, counting down.
ATACATACTGGATATGAGTCCTCTGTCAGATAAAGGGTTGGTGAAGATTCTTTCCTAATCTGTAGGCAGTCACTTTGTTTTGGTGATGGTCTCCTTTGCTTTGCAGAAGCTTTTCAGTCTCATGAGGTCCTATTTATTGATTGTTGCTCTTAGAGCCTGTGCTGTTGGTGTTCTGTTCAGGAAGTTTTCTCCTGTACCAATGAGTTCTAGGTTATTCCCCACATTTTTTTTCCAGCCGATTTAATGTGTCAGGTTTTATGTTGAGGTCTTTGACCCACTTGGACTTCAGTTTTGTGCCGGGTGATAAGTTTGGATCTATTTTTATTTTTCTACATGTAGACATCCAGTTGGACCAGCACCATTTGTTGAAGATGCTATCTTTTTTCCATTGTATGGTTTTGGCGTCTTGGTCAAAGATCAGGTGTCCATAAGTGTGTGGGTTTATTTCTGGGTCCTCTGTTCAGTTCCATTGATCCACTATTCTGTTTCTATGCCACTACCATGCAGTTTTTAAAACTGTTGCTCTATAGTACAACTTAAGATCAGGGATGGAGATACCTCCAGAAGATCTTTTATTTTAGAGGATTGTTTTAGCACTTTTGGCTTTCTTGTTATTCCATATGAAGTTGAGAATTTTTCTTTCCAGGTCTGTAAGAATTGTGTTGGTAATTTGATGAGAATTGCATTGAATCTGTAGATTGCTTTTGTTAAAATGGCCATTTTTACTATGTTAATCCTGCCAAGCCATGAGCATGGGAGATCTTTCCATCTTCTCATATCTTCTTCTAATTCTTTCTTCAGAGACTTGAAATTTTTTTCATACAAGTCCTTGGTTAGGGTTACTCCAAGGTACCTTATGTCATTTGTGGCTATTGTGAAGGGTGTTATTTTCTTAATTTCTTTCTCAGCCCTTTTGTCTTTTGTATCCAGGAGGGCTACTGATTTTTTTGAGTTAATTTTGTATCCGGCCACTTTGCTGAAGGTGTTTATCAGCTGTAGGAGTTCCCTGGTAGAGTTTTTGGGGTCACTCACGTATACTACCATATCATCTGCAAATAGTGATAATTTGACTTCTTCCTTTCCAATTTGTATCCCCTTGATCTCCTTCAACTGTCTTATTGCTCTAGCAAGGACTTCCACAACTATGTTGAAGAGATATGGAGAGTGGGCAGCCTTGTCTTATCCCTGATTTCAGTGGGATTGTTTAAGTTTCTCTCCGTTCAGTTTGATGTTGGCTATAGGTTTGCTGTATATTGCCTTTACTATGTTTAGATATGTGCCTTGTATCCCTGATTTCTCCAATACTTTAAACATGAATGGATTTTGGATTTTGTCAAATGATTTTTCAGCATCTAGGGAGATTATCATGTGGTTTTTTTCTTTCAATTTGTTAATATGGTGGATCACATTGATGGATTTCCGTATATTGAACCACCCCTGCATACCTGAGATGAAGCCTACTTGGTCATGGTGGATGATATCTTTGATGTGTTCTTGTATTCGGTTTGCAAGTATTTTGTTGAGTATTTTTGCATCAATGTTCATAGGGGAGATTGGCCTGAAGTTCTCTTTTTTTTGTTGTGTCTTTTTGAGGTTTAGGTACCAAGGTGACTGTGGCTTCATAGAGTGAGTTTGGTAATGTTCCTTTTGTTTCGATTTTGTGGAATAGTTTGAAGAGAACTAGAGTTAGCTCTTTTTTGAATGTTTGGTAGAATTCTGCGCTGAAACCATCAGGTCCTGGGCTTTTTTAGATGGGAGAATTTTGATGACTGCTTCTATTTCCTTGGGGGATATAGGACTATTTAATTGATTTACCTGGTCCTGATTTAGCTTTGGGAAGTGGAATCGATCAAGAAAATTTTCCATTTCATTTAAATTTTCAAATTTTTTTGCATATAGACTTTTGAAGTAAGTCCTAATTATTGTTTGGATTTCCTCAGTGTCTGTAGTTATGTCCCCCTTTTCATTTCTGATTTTGTTGATTTGGATGGTGTTTCATGCCTTTTAGTTAGCTTGGCTAAGGGTTTGTAGATCTTGTTGATTTTCTCAAAGAACCAACTCTTGGTTTCATTGATTCTTTGAATTGTTTTATTTGTTTCTAATTGATTGATTTCAGCCCTGAGTTTGATTATTTCCAGCCATCTACTCCTTTTTGGTGTGTCTGCTTCTTCTTTTTCTAGGGTTTTTAAGTGGGCCATTAAGTTGCTTGAATGAGCTGTCTCGAATTTCTTCTTGAAGGCACTTAGTGCTATGAACTTTCCTCTTAGCACTGCTTTCATTGTGTCCCACAAGTTTGGGTATGTTGTGTCTTCATTTTCATTAAATTCTAGGAAGACTTTAATTTCTTTGTTTATTTCTTCCCTGACCCAGCTGTCATTTAGTAGCAAGTTGTTCAGTTTCCATGTATGTGTAGGCTTTTTGCTATCTCTGTTGTTACTGAGGTCCAGCTTTATTCCATGGTGATCAGACAGGATACAAGGGATTATTTCAATCTTCTTGTATCTGTTGAGGCTTGCTTTGTGACCCACTATATGGTCTATTTTGGAGAAGGTTCCATGAGGTGCTGAGAAGAAGGTAAATTCTTTTGTGTTTGGGTGTAAGGTTCTGTAAATGTCTGTTAGCTCCATTTGATTCATGACCTCTGTTAGAGATATTGTTTCTTTGTTTAATTTCTGTTTTGTTGACCTGTCCTTTGTTGAGAGTGGGGTGTTGAAGTCTCCCACTATTAGTGTGTGGGGATCTATGTGTGGTTTAAGTTTTATCAATGTTTCTTTCACAAATGTGGGTGCCCTTGTATTTGGGGCATAGATGTTCAGGACTGTGATGTCTTCTTGGTGGAATTTTCCCTTGATGAGTATGAAGTGCCCTTCCCCATCTCTTTTGATTAATTTTGGCTGAAAGCCTACTTTATCAGATATTTGAATGGCTACTCCTGCTTGCTTCTTGTGTCCATTTGCTTGAAAAGCCCTCTTCCATCCCTTTACCCTCAGGTAATGTCTACCTTTGTGACTTAGGTGTGTTTCTTGTATACAACAGACTGCCGGGTTTTGTTTATGCATCCATTCTGTTAGTCTGTGTCTTTTTATTGGAGAATTAAGTCCATTGATATTGAGAGAGATTAATGACCAGTGGTTGTTAGATCCTTTGAATTTCATGTTGGCTGTGGTCATACAGTTGTGTGCTTGGTTGCTTTTTGTTTTACTGGAGTGTGGTTATTTATTTCCTGTGTTTTCCTGAATGTAGCTAGCTTTCTTGGGTTGTATTTTCCCTTCCAGTGTATTCTGTAATGCTGGGTTTGTTTGTAGGTATTGTTGAAATTTGTTTTTGTCATTGAATATCTTGTTTTCTCCATCTATGAGGACTGAGAGTTTTGCAGGGTATAGTAGCCTGGGCTGACATCTGTGTTCTCTTAGGGTCTGCATGATATCAGTCCAGGCCCTTCTGGCCTTCATAGTCTCTATTGAAAAGTCCGGTGTGATTCTAATGGGTTTGCCATTATATGTTACTTGGCCTTTGTCTCTTGCAGCTTTTAGTATTTTTTCTTTGTTCTGTATACTTACGGTTTTGATTATTATGTGGCGGGAGGATTTTCTTTTCTGTTCTAATATATTGGGTGTTCTATAGGCCTCTTCTATTCTTATTGGCCTCTCCTTTAATTTGGGGAATTTTTCTTCAATGATTTTGTTGAAAATATTTTCTGGGCCTTAGTGCAGGGTATCTTCTTTTTCCTCTATTCCTGTTATTCTTAGGTTTTGTCTTTTTATGTTGTCTTGAATTTTTTGGACAGTCTTTGTCAGGAATTTTTTAAATTTAACATTTTCTTTGACAGATACATCTATTTCTTCCATTGTATCTTGCACACCTGAGATTCTTTCTTCCATTTCTTGTAGCCTATTGGTTATGCTAACCTCTGTAGTTCCTGCTTTCTTCCCTAAGTTCTTTCTCTCCACAATTTCTTCCATTTGTGTTTTTTTTTAAATTTTTCCAATTCTATCTTCAGGTCTTGAGCTATTTTGTTGGTTTCCTTCCCCTGTCTGACTGTATTTTCATGTTTTTCTGTCAATTCCTTCAGCTGTTTGTTTGAACAATACACTGTTTCTTTTATTTCATTCAGTGATTTAAGCATTTCCTCTCTAAAGGCCACAGACTGTTTGGCTGCAGCTTCCTGTATTTCTTCATGGATGGCCATAATCTCCCTGTTTTTAATTTCCTCCATTTCTTTACGGATAGCCATGATCTGTTTGTTTTTATCTTCCTCTAATTCTTTTCGTATTTTATTTGTTTGCTCTGTTATCTTCTTAATGAGCATAGATGTTAGGTCATCTCCTTGAATTTCATTTATGCTGGGGTGTCTAGGGCTATTTGCCCCTGGATAACTGGGTTCTGGAGATGCCATATTGCTCTGGCTTTTTTTGGTTGAACTTTTACACTGTTCTCTACCCATGGGCTATCTTAGTTGTTTGAATTTAGTTTCTGGTTGTTCCTGGACTCTTGTAGTGGAGAGAATCCCTTTGGCAGGAAGGTGGTTTTTCCTGAAAGAAGCCTTCCCAGCTTTTTGGGTATAGTCACTGGATGTCTGGTGTTTTTCAGGAGTTGCTACAGCTCACCTCAGGCATAGAGACCTGGGTAGTAACTGTGGTCCTGATTAGTCTAGAGGGCTCTCCTTTCACTGGGAGAAGTCCTGGAGACAGCTGCCCTGCTTCTGGGTTTCTTACTGTAATTTAGTGATCAGCTGCTGTAACCTGTGTGTCCCGTGGTTTGGTCGGTTTTGTTAGGGATAACTGGTTGCCCTTGGAGCAGTATCTGGGGGTTGATCTCAGGGTTCCCGGTCTTTTGTAGGTCTGAGGTTGGGGCTCTGTGCCCCAGAACCCAAGAGGTAATCTGTGGCAGGTGAATACTGCTCTGGTGTCTTGGGGCACCCAGTTCTGCCTGTAAGGTGTAATTGGTACAAAGCAGGCCTCTGGGCTGGCAGAGCGAGCGCCCACATGCTAGTCTGCGGGAGCTGAGTTTCCAATCACTCTGTGTTCCCTGTTTGGGCCCAGATCTGTGACGGCTGGGCATACTCACCTGTTTGTGATCTGCAGGGTGCTAGACTTTCCCTAGGTGGCCCCAGCAGCACAGTTTCTTTCTTCCCTGTGGGGTCCTCTCTGGACAGGGGTTCCCAGTCCGTGTTGTACTCGGTCACATAGCTTGTCTGTACTGCTGAGCTGAGCGCACAGCTCTCTGCATGGCAGGAACTCAGTTGTGTTGGCGGTGGGTACCCGCTGTCCTAGAGACCTTCCAGGGAATGAATGGGTGACTGGCAACTTTGCTTCCCCGTGGGGTTTTCTTGCGCCTGGTACTCCCAGTCTCAGGCACCCTTGTGCCCACGGATCAGCCTGGGAAAGTGATTGGGACAGGCACGCTTGCGGTTCCAGCCAGGAGACCCAAAGCCCACGTTACCCGGGATCTCTTCCGGATTCTGGCTGGGTAGCCGTGAGTGGACCCGACTGATTCCAACGCTGTGGGAGCCTCCCCTCACCTGGGAAACACGATCGATGTAGTTTCAGGGCCCAGAGTTCAGGCTCCTGGTCGCTGCACAGAGAGTGCTGTCCTGCCTCTTAGACACGGTGTTCTCCAGGCGCCGCCATCTTGGCTACCCCCCCTTTTTTTTTACCCATACCAAGATGGTGGTCACATTATAGCCCACATGATAAAGTCAAGATGGTGGTGAGGCACTGAGGCACTTCATATACCACCTAGTAACCTATACATATGCATTCATAGACCTTATAAACACATAGGCACACATTTCAAACAAGTTTTATGAGGCCTTTCAGAACAGAAAACAGAAGGTAGACACAAACAAATACTGCACAGAGACATTGAGACAAAAAAACACCCACCAGCTGGCCAAAACTGACTCTATTCAGGCAGGCCGAACATAGGCCTTACAGAAATTCCTCCAGGATGGGCCCAAGTCTGTTCCTGGGTAAGGTACTGTAAAAACGGACCTTCAGATTCCTGCTCTGGCTCCTCTGCCTAGAAGCCTGAGTGGTGGGTGGTTCTAGACTACCGCCAGAAACTGAGGAAGATGGGGGACGTCTCTCCCAACTTCAGTGACTGTGATTGTTTGTCTGTCTAAATCACATTTAGTCACTTATACAGATGCCTGGAGGCAAAACAGAATTCAGAAGATAGGCGCCAACAGGAACACTGCACACCTCACAAAGCAACAAAGACTGAGACTGAGACACAGACACGACACTTACCAGCTGGTATGAGACCCTATGGATCAGTCCTGAGTTCTTGGGGTACCCTGGAATCTCGGTGGGACCTCCAAATGTGATACCCAGTTCGCAAGCCCCCAAAAGATCTACAGGAATCGACTCCATTGCAAAACACACGAGGGTCTTTTTATTGTAAATTACAAGCTGCAGCTTGGGTCCACAACACCCACCGCCGAAGTGGTGGGAGCTGAGCGCTCTGCATCCAGGTTAGTTGGGTGATAGATAGATTCTGGTCCCTCCCAGCATGCCCAAGGCAGGGGCAATTCCTGCCTGGCAAGCATCTATTGGTCAAGATGCTACATTTTGAATCGATTGGCTATAGGAAGTTTCCCAGACCATTGACCATTACCAGGTGTCCCTCCCTAGGGGGAGGATCCAGTTTCCTAGCAACTGAATCTCTAGTGAGTGGGGAAAGAATGCATCGAAGTGGCTCTTTCCTTCAGGGCATTGCTAACTTTTTACCGCACCTACTTTAGCACCTACTTTAGGGATGCAGACAGCCAGGTCATACACATGGGCACCCATCCTGAGGAAAGCACAGGTAGCCTGAAAAACTCAGGAAAGGCAGCCTCTTCAGCCTGCCAGTAAGAAGTTGGGGAAAAGTAAAGGTTTTAAAGCATAGATAGAGTAGAGAGAAATCTGTCACACAAATTCATCTTGTCCCAGAGGGGTTCAAAAGGGTCTGGCAAAGCCATGCTACCCAACCTGGCAGAAACACCAAATGTAAGGATATGGGACAAATTAATTAAATAAGGACAATTAGGCATACGACAGATATTATTTATAGAAGAGGTTTATTAGGTGGATATGGAGAGATAGAGAAGGAGATCAAGACACGACATGGGAAAAAAAGAGAGAGGGAGAAGAGAAAGGAAGAGAGAGAGAAGGGAAAAGAGAGAGAGGGTGCCCCAATAGAGAAAGGACCAGGAGAGATTGGACCAAGAGAGGCCAAGAGGGAAAGGACCAAGAGAGTGACCTCCTGTCAGGTTGTGCTTTTAAAGGTCAAGGTAATTGCGCCTTCCAGGTGTGACTACCTGGTCGGCAACACATGATGACATCATGAGTTGCTAGGCAACAAAGAAACAGGTTTTGTTCCAAAATCCTAACACCAGCAGCTTCCAGAATGGGTGTTTAGGAGAAAAGGCCCATGCCCTTTAAGAAACAGGAAGCCCCAAGTGTCAGGGAAAGCATGATTCTGCTTTGGCTGGCATCTAAAGGGGAAGGAAAGGAAAACCATGCCTGTGTGAGTCCCAGGGTCTGAGTTCATAGGGAACCCTGTTCCAGGCTCTTGAATCCCAGGACACATGGTTAGAAACAGACTGTATAAGAATGGGAACATATACTCAAGGATTCAAGTGAGCCAGTTGGTTGGGGAAAGAGACCCCAAAGCATCTGGCCATGCTGTATGGACCTTACAGAGCTCACACTGCTCCAGTGTGTATCAGACAGCTCTCCAAGTGTGAACTGTTGCCTAATGTAAGGGTGTGGGACATCTTCGGTGTATCTCTCTTCCAAGTGGTTTCTTTATGTTCATCTCAAGGTCTCCAGGACCTATGAGCCACACCCCAGTTCCTCCCATCCTCTTGCTGGCCACAGTGGAGTGGTTATATACAACCCCAATGGTGGGCCTGTAACTTCCACTGAGACATTTGCCAGTGTGATTCATGCATCTCCAGAGCAGCGTGTTTGCTTCCATCTTGAGGCTACAGAGAAGTCTGTTCCTTGTCACCCAGACAGGGACAGGGAGGACTATTTGGGATGAGGAGGGGGTGCAGATGATCTGTTTTTACAGTTTGATTATGGACAAAATGTGTAATCAGCAATGATAACAGGAACAGTTTTGCAGCTGATGAGGAGCCGCCAACACTGCAGAGCACACCTCCAACTAACCATCTGGACAGGAGCTTTCAGTGGCAGTTAGAAAAAGTCTGCATTTCTCTGGAACTTGTGGGGCCTGTTTCCCTCCACAAAAGGAGCCACGTCTTAGAGAATGGAAAAGGGGCAAATGGTGGTGTGTGCTGTTCATTACCATACCAAAGTACATACTGGCCTCCAGGCTCACTCAGGATTCACTATTACACCCTTCAGAATGCATGCTGGCCTTCTGGCTCCTCTCACCCTGCCCTTAGCCCCACTTAGTCTCTCCTGCTCAGGGGCTTCCCTCCCAGCAGCCTCCCATTCATTTACAATCCTGCTGTCTCAGGTATGCATCCTTTTGGTCTCCTCCCTCTTGCTCTTCTCACTTGATTCACTCACTGTCATCATCTCGCCCACCTCCCATGGCTGGGTCCAGACTGTTGGCCATCTTCTGTTCTGTGGACCACTTTCTCTCCCTGCTCTTCCAGATGCTTCTGACAGTTCTCTCAAATGTCTGCAATAACAACCTCCCCTCACCCACACCTTAGGGTGGTCCTATCATCACTTTATACATCAACCTGGCATCCTGAGTTGTTCCTAGGGGCTTGAGAACTTGTTTCCTAGAAGATGCACTTTCTCTCCTTAAGCCTGTATGAAAGTAGTACGGGCTCTGCCTTTTGGCCTTATCCAGTTAACAACCAAAATGTCTCCTAAAGCAGCAGGTTTTGGCTTGAGACAGGCTTTCCTGGTCTCAGCCAGCTAGGCAGAGTGGCTCATGTCTTTAATATCAGCACTGGAGAGATGGAGCCAGGAAGATTTTTATCAGTTTGATGCTGGCCAAGTCTATTTTATGAGTTTCAGGTCAGCCAGAGGTGCAGAGAGAACATCATGTCTCAAAAAATAAGTCACTGTTAAAAACATTTTCTGGTTTATGCAGAATGCATGATTTCCAATGTATAAAGCAAAACACAAATTTGAAATGTACAAGGGCAGATTGTCTTGAGGTGTATCATCTGACCTGGCATAGGGTGCACGTGGGAAGTGGCCTGGGTGCTTAAGACATGCCTCCATCCCAGCAAGGTTGCTCTTGGGTGTTTGAATAAATATACACACATTGGAGCAGAAGCATGCATGTGAGCCTTTGTTTACCATCATTCCTAATTGCTCCAGTCAGAGTCAAGTCTCCAGCTGTTAATGAGAAATGTTCCTTGGCAATTTTGAAAAAGAATATGCCTGAAGCCATGAAGATGAACCTGGAGTATCATACACTCACACACACCAAATATACACACACACACATTCACATAAACACACACACACAGGTACAGTATAACCCAAGTGGGTCTCTAATTCACTATATAGACATGAATGTCCTTGATCTCCTCCTCTTCAGTGTATGTGTGTGTTTGTATGTGTGTTTGTGAGTGTGTGTGTGCAAGCAGACATGTACATATGTTCACAGGTATGTAGAGGTCAGCACTGCTGCCTTCTTTAGTCATACCCCACCTTCTATTTTTAGACAATTTCTCTCACTGATCCTGTCTAGATCAGCTTGCTGGCAAGCCCCGAGGGTTCTTTCTTCTCTGCCTCCCCAGAGATGGGATGGGCTGCCACCCTTGGCTTTTATGTGAGGACTCAGGATCCAATCTCCAATTCATGCTGACAGTGACAGGACTTCAGCACCTGGGCCATGTCCTCACCTCTGAAATATCGTGTTCTGTATAGAGAATAACTAATCTCTAAGAAGACTTCAGGGGGAAAAAAAAGCACAATTCTAAAAATCATGTGAAAACATAAGCAGGATATTCATAGAAAATAACTGCAAATGGCTCCTGATCACATGGTGTGTTCAAAGAATACACAGAAGCAAAGTGCTAAACCCCAAATACCGGGGAGGTTGGGGGATACAGGAAAGTTCTTCTTCCAGTCTCTTCCCTGCCAGGAGATGTTGACTCATAGAACAAACGGGATAGTTTGTTGCTGTGCTCTTCTGGCCTGGAGTTTCAGAGCTGACTGTGGCCATGATCCTGCAAACTTGTGTGGTTGGAATGCACTAAATGTCCACTAGAGGGCGCAGGGTGCTCTATGCCCTAGAAGACTGTGCCTTGACCTTTCAAAATCCATAGATCCAGACTTCAGGAAGTCTTTGCTGCTAGCCTACCTCATGTTAATAACTGTCATTGGATGCATGTTTTAAAAGAAGAGTCAGAGAATAGTTTTTCTAGTGTTCAGTGTGGACATTCATTCAAGGTTGGACCCAAAATTCTCATGTAAAGCCCCCAAATGGGCACTGACTGAGCCACAAGCTTAGAACCTGCAGTTCCCACCTGCTGTTGTGCAAGGACCAAGGGACTATGAATGCCCCAGATTCAGCTGTGGCCCTTTCACTCCAGGCCTTTGTTTTACTACTTATTTCCCATTCTGTCACTCTGACCTCTAAACCCTGATGTTGGGGAGCTGGGTTTTAATGAGAAATCAGCTGTTTCCTAGTCTGCTGCAAGGATTCTGAGCGAGGAGCAAACTCTTGCTTTTGGTGACTTGGCTCAAGCTGCACAGAATGGAGGCGGTACCCATCTTTTGTGCAGGGGTCAAAGATGTCCCCAAATGTTCATCTGGAATCCTGCATTGTGTGTAGCCTACCCAGATGTTCGGGGGAACACAGCCTCACCTGGAGGATATACATGTCACCAGGGAAAAGGAGGGTTACCTTTGAATCCATGGTCTCACTAATAAAATAATTAGAAAACAGACTGGGACAGAAGCTTGAGGACAATTTTATTCAAGTTTGAGAAAAAAAGAAAGACAGGCAAAGCTGAAAGTACCAGCTGTAAGGGTTCGGGCAAACTAATTAAATAAAAGTGATTAGCATACGACTGATCTTATATATAAAAGAGGTTTATTAGGTGGATATGGAGAGAGAAAGAGAGAACAGAGACTAGGACATGATGGGGGAAGGAAAGTGAGAGGAGGGAAGAGAAAGAAAGGAAAAGAGAAGGGGAAAAAGAAAGGGTGTGCCCTGATAGAGAAAGGACCAAGAGAGGAAGGACCAAGAGGGTCCAAGAGAGAAAGAACCAAGAGAGTGACCACATGTCAATTTGTGCTTTTAAGGGACAAGGTAACTACGCCTTCCAGGTGTGACCACCTGGCCGGTGACCCTTGATGACATCATAAGTTGCTATGAAAACGAGAAACAAGTTTTGTTCCAAAATTCTAAAATTCCTCCCTTTTTCTATAATTAAAAAATGAAGATTTGGGCTACTTTTTATATAAGGTAAGTTGAAGTATATAAATATAGGTTCATTGGACACGACTCTTGGTTTTCATGCAAGGGGTTAAGAAAGAAAGAAAAAATATAACAACAAAATGGTCAGATTACATGGTAAATTCGAGAAAGAGAAGCAGGTGTCCTGGAAAATTTAGGGTAAAGGGTTGTCAGGAGAGAGTGGCCATCCATGCAAGGCTGCAGGTAGAGACTGGGGAATGTTGTGAGAACCTGGACCTGCTTGTCCTTGTCCTGAAGCACATTCAGCCTTTTGTTAATTATAAGTGAATAACAGGCATAGATTCTCTTCTGGCTACTTCCTGCTGACACTGGGGTCTCTGCAGGGAGGTCAAAAGGCTGAAATGCTGGCCTACACCAGGAAAAACAGGCTGTCTTGATCCTGTCCAAGGTCTGCAAGAACTTCCATGGCTGGGAGGGAAAGTGCTGGTCCAGCTGCTGGAAGTCTGTGAGGTCAGACTGGAAGACTTGTGGTAACTGCTTTGGCACTGTTGTGACTGTAGGAAACATCTGTGTCTGTCAGGATACTGCAACATATATATAGGCAGAAGAAAAAGTTGAGTAGGTTATGGAGAAAATCCTTTAGCCATCCATTGAAAACTTCTGGGAGAGCAAATCGAGTTGGAAGTTTTGGATCAATGAGACTTGAACATGGGAACCTCCATTTACCTGGCGGGCAGAACTTTATTTACCCAATCATTGGCAGTAATTAAAAAGGCTTTGCTCTGGATCTGTCATTGAGGTGAGGTTTGTTTACAGAAGTGTGTAAACTTAAGAGTCCCTAGTGTTAGCAGGCACTAGGGGTAGAACCCTGAAATTCTCCAGAAGACATCCCAGAGGAGAATCTGAAGGAATGGGTGTCTGGATTTTCCCATTGGGAGACAAGAAGTTGGTGACTTTCCAAAGGCATCCCAAAGGCAAGATGTGACCCAAATGAGATGTCCTACCTGATCCAATAGCTCATCAGCTTTTGGCCAGAGACTGTGGCACTGATTATCTGGGTGCAAGGCATAAAGAGCAGGATGATCTTCCTAGTGCTAGGACTTTCTACAAGCAAGAGGGGGGTAGAACAGACCATGTGTGAGTGGGAGGTTCCCCAAGGGAAAGTGGGGCCCTAAAATGGAGGTCACAAGACAGGGTCAACCATAGCCAGTTAAGAGTATGGCTAAGTGGTAGTCCCTCTGTCTCAAAAGATAGTATATAGTTGCCAGAGATCAGCAGTCAAGCTTTCCCTACCCAGAGAGGCGTTTTATGCTGATAAATGAGGTGAACTCACCAGTGTAGTGGTTGGCCAATGAGAAGAGTTCATAAATCCAGCCAGTGTTGCATGCAGCAGATAGCAATCTGGTAGCCAGGAAGGGGGAGTCCAAAAACCAAGGAGAGGAGAGGAGAGGAACCCCACCTTCTGTGATAGGTAGTAACTGCAGTACTTATCGGAAGCCCAATTGACCTGAGAGGTAGATTTATGTCATTTTTTGCAGCTCAGAAGAACTATTCTTAAGTTTTACACAGGAGATAAACTTTAGATCTGTTAGTATCACAATTATAATCTGCACTGAAATATACATTGTAGAAAGAGCAGTGGACATATGCATTTGTGTCAACAGCATAAGAATTCTTTAAGGTGAGATCTGAAATGGCAGAAGCCTTTGGTGTAGAGGGGACAAAAGCTCACTTGATCTTAACCATTAGTATAAGGACATATTATGGAGACTTACAATCTTTTTTTTTCTTTCCATAATTTTATTTTTCTCATTAGTTACATTTTTGTTAATTCTGTATCCCAGCTGCATCCCTCATTCCCTCCCCAATCCCACCCTCCCTCCCTCATCTCCTCCCTGTCCCTTTCCAAGTGCACTAATAGGGGAGGACCTCCTCCCCTTTCATATGACTCGCTTTTGTCAGGTATTTTCTGGACTGGCTGCAAAGTCCTCCTCTGTGGCCTAACAGTACTGCTCCTCCCTTGGGAGGTGGGGAGGTCAAAGAGCCAGTCATTTACTTCATGTTAGAAATAGTCCTTTTTCCCCTTACTATGGGAAACCAATTGATTACTGAGCTATCACGGGTCACATCTGAGCAGAGGTTCTAGGTTTTATCCTCTCATGGACTTTGGTTGAGTGTCCATCTCAGAAAAGACCCTGTGCCCAGATACGTTTGGTCCTTGTGGAGCTTAGAACCATAATAGTATGTGATATAGTGGAATGTTTTTGTATTAGGGTTGGATCACTTTATTAGAGCTCTATTTATAAAGATCAAAGCTGTGTACAGTCAATATAACAGTAGCCTAGGAACAGGAGAAACTATTAAGCAGTTTTACCTATTTAGGATATATTAAATCACCTTAGACCTTGCAACCTTTATAACTTGCATTTACACCTCTGTCAAATAAAGGGTTAGTGAAGAATCTTTCCCAATCTGTAGGCAGTCACTTTGTTTTGATGACGTTGTCCTTTGATTTACAGAAGCTTTTCAGTTTCATGAGGTCCCGTTCATTGATTGTTGCTCTTAGAGCCTGTGCTGTTGGTGTTCTGTTCAGGAAGTTTTCTCCTGTACCAATGAGTTCTAGGTTATTCTCCACTTTTTTTTTCCAGCCGATTTAATGTGTCTTGTTTTATATTGAGGTCTTTGATCCACTTGGACTTCAGTTTTGTGCAAGGTGATAAGAATGGATCTATATTCACTTTTCTACATGTAGACATCCAGTTGGACCAGCACCATTTGTTGAAGATGCTATCTTTTTTCCATTGTATGGTTTTGGCATCTTTGTCAAAGATCAGGTGTCCATAAGTGTATGGGTTTAGTTCTGGGTCCTCTGTTCGGTTCCATTGATCCACCATACTGTTTCTATGCCAGTACCATGCAGTTTTTAAAACTGTTGCTCTATAGTACAGCTTGAGATCAGGGATGGAGATACCTCCAGAAGATCTTTTATTGTAGAGGATTGTTTTAGCAATTCTGGGTTTCTTGTTATTCCATATGAAGTTGAGAATTTTCCTTTCCAGGTCTGTAAAGAATTATGTTGGTAATTGCATTGAATCTGTAGATTGCTTTTGGTAAGATGGCCATTTTTACTATGTTAATCCTGCTAAGCCATGAGCATGGGAGATCTTTCCATCTTCTGATATCTTCTTCTATTTCTTTCTTCAGAGACTTGAAATTCTTTTCATACCAGTCTTTGACTTGCTTGGTTAGGGTTACTCCAGGGTACTTTGTGTCATTTGTGGCTATCATGAAGGGTGTTGTTGCCTTAATTTCATTCTCAGTCTTTTTATCTTTTGTATCCAGGAGGGCTACTGATTTTTTGAGTTAATTTTGTATCCATCCACTTTGCTGAAGCTGCTTATCAGCTGTAGAAGTTCCCTGGTAGAGTTTTTGGGGTCACTCACATATACTATCATATCATCTGCAGATAGTGATAATTTTACTTCTTCCTTTCCAATTTGTATCCCCTTGATCTCCTTCAACTGTCTTATTGCTCTAGCAAGGACTTCCAGAACTATGCTGAAGAGATATGGAGAGAGTGGGAAGCCTTGTCTTGTCCCTGATTTCAGTGGGATTGCTTTAAGTTTCCCTCTGTTCAGTTTGATGTTGGCTATAGGCTTGCTGTATATAGCCTTTACTATGTTTGGATATGTGCCTTGTATCCCTGCTCTGCATGATCCAATTTGGAAGGTCATTCTTCTTACCAACTCCTGTATGGTGACTCAATGACCATCCTCAGCTGTATATTAAAAATTGCAATGAGACCATGTTTGCATCTGTAGGGCTATAAATATATATTTGGATATATATGAAATAACTATTAACTTTGTTAACCATTAAATATTAGGACTTTAGGTTTTGTTCTTGTTAAGTTAGAAACTTAAAAGTCACAAATATAGTCCATTAAAATAAAAGCACAATAGTTTTTTGTTTGGTTTAGTATATAAAAGTTTATAGCTTATAGAAGTCTAAGGCTATAATATAGATTAATAATATAATTTTTAGAAAATAAGAGCAAGCATATTTTAACCTTTTGATAGTAGAGATACAGCAAAAATCCAATTTTAACATAAATACCTCTAATATTAGTAGATCATAATTTAGAATATTGGTAAAATACTATATGTATTAACCAACCCAAGTTATGAGTTTTAAAACCAACAACTTATCAGAACAGTATAAAGCAATTTTAAGATTATATTTGAATTTATTAAAGCAAACCTATTAACAGAAAGCCTAGTGGTGAATTTTTATCACAGGTAGCAAATGGCAAAAGAAACAGTAACAGCATTTATTAATTTAGGAAGTGAAAAGACATAGGCAGTTAGATATACATTTTAAACCAACTTAATCTGAATAGATATTTCTAACTTTAAAATTTTATTATCATGTAAAATTATTTTGAACCAGGTTGAATAATAGATAGTAAAAAATAACTTTGAATTTTTATAAAAATCCATAAAAATTTGAAATAGGCACGTTGTTGTGACCTAGTCTAAAAGATTAAAAAAAAAGTTAGTTATGGTCACGGAAGCCTTGTGAATGTAAACCCAATGAGCAGATTATATAAATCTTTAAGAATTTAAAGCACTTAAATCTGTATATAGAATTTTAAGAGCAGAGTGTGCAGAAACCAGGATGAAAAAATTTTTAAAGCTTGGATACAGCACCTTAGTGTAATCAGAATTTTTAAAAGCCAGAGTACAAACGTGGAGCTAGGAACGAAATCGGCTTGGTGGCAGAGGGGCGAGCACATGGCAAGATGGAGCAACATTGCCCTGAGTTAAAATGGCGGTGACGCCACGTGGAATCATAGTGTGGAGCCATTATGAAGCTATAGTTCCACCCATTTCCTCCCCAAAACAACATGGCATCGGAAATATCACGGAAGATTGAAAATGTCATTTAAGGGAGCTCGGGCAGCCGTGGGTGGTGTTTAGAGATTTCTTACCTAAAGTAGCAGGACAAGTTTTCCCAAGCCGATTTTAGCAAGGTGGGAATCTCCAGGGCTCCGTGCAAACTCAGACGTGATCCCTGTGGCTCACACCCGGGGAGACCCCTGCACAACCCCGACCACCGCTGACCCTCTGCTCTTCTCATCCAAGCATCAAGGCCGAGGGGGCAGATGCCACCATCACTGGGGAGTCTGCCCAGCCCACCACCTGTGGCCAGGTCATCAGCAGCACTCACACCTCGGGCTGCAGACAGCCAGGTCATACACACGGGCACCCAAGTCTAAGGAAAGCAGAGGTAGCCTGGGAAACTCAGGAAAGGCAGCCTCCTCAGCCTGCCGGTAAGACAGTTGGGATAAAGCAAAGGTTTTAAAGCATAGGTAGAGTAGAGAGCAATTTGTCACTCAAATTCATCTTGTCCCAGAGGGGTTCAAAAGTGTCTGGCAAGGCCATGGTAACCATCCTGGCAGAAACACCAAATGTAAAGATATGGGACAAACTAATTAAATAAAGACATTTAGGTGTATGACAAATCTTATATATAAAAGAGGTTTATTAGGTGGATATGGAGAGAGAGAGAGAATGGAGAGCAGGGAGAGCAAGACATGATAGGGAAAAGAAAGACAGAGGGGGAAGAGAGAGAAAGCAAAAGAGATGGAAGGGGAAAGAAAGAGAGAGGGGTAAGACAGAGAAAGGAAAAAAGAGGGAAGGGGAAAGAAAGAGAGAGGGGAAGAGAGAGAAAGGAAAAAATAGGGAAGGGGAAAGAAAGAGGGGAGAGAGAGAGAGAAAGGAAAAAAGAGGGAAGGGGAAAGAAAGTGAGGGCGACCCAATAGAGAAAATACCAAGAGGGGCCAAGTGCAAAAGGACCAAGAGAGCGACTACATGTCAGGTTGTCCTTTTAAGGGGCAAGGTAACCAGGTGTGGCCACCTGGCCGACAACACATGATGACATCATAAGTTGCTGGGCAACCCAGAAACAGGATTTGTTCCAAAATCCTAACACCAGCAGCTTCCAGAAGGGGCATCATGGAGAAAAGGCCCATGTCCTTTAAGAAACAGGAAGCCCAGAGTGTCAGGGAAAGCATGATTCTGCTTTGGCTGGCATCTAAAGGGGAAGGAAAGGGAAACCATGCCTGTGTGAGTCCCAGGGTCTGAGTTCAGAGGGAACCCTGTTCCAGGCTCTTGAATCCCAGGACACGTAGTTAGAAACAGACTGTATAAGAATGGAAACATATGCTCAAGGATTCCAGTGAGCCAGTTGGTTGGGGAAAGAGCCCCCAAAGCATCTGGCCATCCAGTATGGACCTTACAGAGCTCACACTGCTCCAGCGTGTATCAGACAGCTCTCCACGTGTGAACTGTTGCCTGAATTCCAGGTGTGGAACATTTTCAGAGTTTTCCTCTTCCAAGTGGTTTCTTTATGTTCATCCCAAGGTCTCCAGGACCTCTGAGCCACACCCCAGTTCCCTTCAACCCCTTGATGGCCACAGTGGTGTGGTCATATACAGCCCCTTGGTGGGCCTGTGACCTCCACTGAGACCTTTGTCAGTGTGATTCATGCATCTCCAGAGCAGCGTGTTTGCTTGCCTCTTGAATTTATAGATCAGTATGTTCCTTGTCTCCCAGACAGGGACAGGGAGCACTATTTGGGATGAGAAAGGAGTGGAGATGATCTTTGTTTAACACTTTGCTTAATGATGAAATGTTTGATCAGAAATGATAACAGGAACAGTTTTGTAGCTGATGAGGAGTCCCTGACACTGCAGAGCACTGAAAGTCTGAATTCCTCTGGAACTTGTGGGGCCAGTTTCCCTCCACCAAAGGAGCCATGTCTTAGTGGAGAAGGGGCAAATGGCAGTGTGTGCTGTCTATTACCATGCCAAAGCACATGCTGGCCTCCAGGCTCCCTCAGGATTCATTATTACACCCTTCAGAATGCATGCTGGCCTTCTGGCTCCTCTCACCCTGCCCTTAGCCTCACTCAGTCTCTCCTGCTCAGGAGCTTCCCTCCCAGCAGCCTCCCATTCATTCACAATCCTGCTGTCTCAGGTTTGCATCCTCTTGTTCCCCTCTCTCTTGCCCTTCTCACTTGATTCACTCACTGTCATCATGTCCCCCACCTCCCATGGCTGGGTCCAGACTGTTGGCAATCTTCTGTTCTGTGGACCACTTTCTCTACCTGCTCCTCCAGACGCTCCTGACTGTTCTCTCTCGAACGTCTGCAATAACAACCTCGCCCTCACCCACACGTTAGGGTGGTCATATCATCAGTTCATACATCGTCCTGGTTTTCTGAGTGGTTCCTAGGAGCTTGAGAACTTGTTTCCTAGAAAATGCACTTTCTCCCCTTAAGCCTGTAAGAAAGCAGTCGGGGCTCCCCCTTGTGGCCATCTCCAGTTACAACCAAATGGTCTCCTAAAGCAGCAGGTTTTGGCTTGAGACAAGACTTCCTGGTCTCAGCCAGCCAGGGAGAGTGGCACATGTCTTTAATATCGGCACCAGAGAGATGGAGTCAGGCAGATTTTTGTCAGTTTGAGGCTGGGCTGGTCTATTTTATGAGTTTCAAGTCAGCCAGAGCTGCAGAGAAGAGACCCTGTCTTAAAAAAAAACAAAAGTCACTGGTCAAAACATTTTCTGGTTTATGCAGAATGCATGATTTCCAATGTATAAATCAAACACAAATTTGAAATGCACAAGGGCAGATTGTCTTGAGGTGTATCATCTGCCCCGGCATAGGGTGCACGTGGGAAGGGGCCTGGGTGCTTCAGACCTGACTCCATCCCGGCAAGGTTGCTCTTGGGTGTTTGAATAAACATACACACATTGGAGCAGAGGCATGCATGTGAGCCTTTGTTTACCATCATTCCTAACTGCTCCAGTCAGAGTCAAGTCTCCAGGTGTTAATGAGAAATGTTCCACGGCACCTTTGAAAAAAAATACACCTGAAGCCTAGAGATGAACCTGGAGTATCGTACATGTTTACACATACCAAATACACATACACACACACAAACACACACATGCACATAAACACACACACAGGTACAGTATGACCCAAGTGGGTCTCTAATTCACTGTGTAGACAAGAATGTCCTTGATCTCCTCCCCTTCAGTGTGTGTTTGTGTGTGTGTGTGTGTGTGTGTGTGTGTGCACGCACGGAAGCTGACCTGTACATATATTCACATGTGTGTAGGGGTCAGTGATGGTGCATTCTTTAGTCATACCCCACCTTCTGTTCAGAGAATTTCTGTCACTGAACCTGTCTTGACCAGCTTGCTGGCAAGCCCTGAGGGTTCTCTCGTCTCTGCCTCCCCTGGGATAGATGTGCTTGCCTCCCTTGGCATTTATGTAAGGACTCAGGATCCCAATTCCAGTCCTCATGCTGCTGGGCCAGGGCTTCAGCTTCTGTGCCACGTTTTCAGCTCTGAAATATCGTCTTCTATATAGAGAATAACTAATATTTAAGAAGACTTGAAGGAAAAAAAGTAAAATTCTGAAAATCATGTGAAAACCTAAGCAGGGGATTCATAGAAAAGAACTGCAAATCGCTCCTGATCACAAGGTAGGATCAAAGAATACACAGAAGCAAAGTGCTAAACCCCAAATACCAGGGAGGTTGGGGAATACAGGAAAGACCTTCTTCCATTCTCTTTCCTGCTGGAGATGTCGACTCTTAGAACAAATGGGATAGTTTGTTGCTGTGCTCTTCTTGCATGAAGTTTTAGAGCTGGCTGTGGCCATGATCCTGCAAACTTGTGTGGCTGAAATGCGCTAAGTGGTCAATAAGAGGCACAGGGTGCTCTGTGCCCTAGAAGAGTGTGCCTTGGCCTTTCCAAATCCATAGATCCAGGCTTCAGGAAGTCTTTGCTGCTAGCTCACCTCATGTTAATAACTATCATCAGATGCATGTTTTAAAAGAACAATCAGAGATTAATTTTTCTAGTGTTCAGAGTGGACACTCATTCAAGGTTGGACCCAAAATTCTCATGTAAAGCCCCCAAATGGGCACTGACTGAACCATAAGTCTGGAGCCTGAGGTTCCCACCTGCTGTTTTGCAAGGACCAAGGGAGTAGGAATGCCCCAGATTCATCTGTAGACCTTTCACTCCAGGCCTTTGTTTTACTGCTTATTTCCCATTCTGTCACTCTGACCTCTCACCCCCGATATTGGGGAGCTGGTGTTTCCTCGTCTGACCCAGGGATTCTGAGTGAGGAGCAAAATCTTGCTTTTGGTGTCTCGGCTCAAGCTGCTCAGAAGGGAGGCGTTCCCCATCTTTTGTCCAGGGGTCAAAGAGGTCCCCAAATGTCCATCTGGAATCCTGCATTATGTGTAGCCTACGCAGATGTTGGGGGGAACACAGCCTCAGCTGGAAGATAGCCCTGTCACCAGGGAAAAGGAGGGTTGCCTTTGAGTCCATGGTCTCACTAATAAAATAATTAGAAAACAGACTGGGACAGAAGTTTGAGGACTATTTTATTCAGGTTTGGGAGAAAAAGAAAGACAAGCAAAGCTGAAATTACTAGCTGTAAGGTTATGGGACCAACTACTTAAATAAAGACTATTAGGCATAGGACAGATCTTATATATAAAAGAGGTTTATTAGGTGGATATGGATAGAGAGAGAAAGGAGACCAGGACATGATGGGGGAAAGAAAGAGAGAGGGGAGAAATAGAGACAAAGAAAAAGAGAGAGAAGGGGATAGAGAGAGGGGGAGCCCCGATAGAGAAAGGACCAAGAGAGGAAGGAACAATAGGAGCCAAGAGAGAAAGGACCAAGAGAGTGACCACGAGTCAGGTTGTACTTTTAAGGGGCAAGGTAACCATGCCTTCCAGTTATGGTCACCTGGTCGGTGACACAGTAGGACATCATAAGTTGCTATGCAAACCAGAAACAGGTTTTGTTCCAAAATTCTAACATTCCTACCTTTTTCTATAATTAAAAAATTAAGAACTTAGGCTGCTTCTTATATAAGGTATGTTAAAGTACATAAATTTTGTTCATTGGACAGACCCGTGGTTTTCATGAAAGGGGTTAAGAGAGAAAGAAAAATTATAACAACAAATTGTCAGATTACATGGTAAAGAGGAAAAAGAGAACCCGCTGACCCAGAAAATTTAGGGTAAAGGGTTGTTAGTAGAGAGTGGCCAGCCATGCAAGGCAGCAGGTAGAGACTGTGGAATGCTGGGAGAACCTGGAGTTGCTTGTCCTAGTCCTGAAACACACCATTTCAGGCTTTTGTTAATGATTAGTGAATAAGGGGCATAGATTCGCTTCTGGCTACTCCCTGCTGGCACTGGGGGCTCTGCAGGGAGGGCAAAAGGCTGAAATGCTGGCCAACTCCAGGAAGAACCGACAGTTTGGAGGCTGTCCAGGGTCTCTAAGAACATCCATGGCTGGGAGGGAAAGTGCAGGTCCACCTTCTTGGAAGTCTGTGAGGTCAGACTAGAACACTTGTGGTAGCTGCTTTGGCTCTGTTGTGGCTGTAGGAAACATCTGTATATGGCAGGAGACTGCAACATATATATAGGCAGAAAATGAAGTTAAGTAGGTTATAGAGAATATCCTTTAACTATCCATTGAAAACTTCTGGGAGAGCAAACAGAGGTGGAAGGTTTGGATCAATGAGACTTGAACATGGGAATCTCCATTTACCTGGCATGGGGGACTTTCATTGAGCCAATCACTGGCAGTAATTAAAAAGGCTTTGCTGTGGATCTGTCATTGAGGTGAGGCTTGTTTACAGAAGTGAGTAAAATTAGAGGCCCTAGTGCTACCAGGCACTAAGGGTAGAAACCTGAAATTCTCAAGAAGACATCCCAGAGGAGAATTTGGAGGAAAGGCACCTGGTCATTTCTCATTGGGAGGCAGAGAAGTCAGTGAACTTCCAAAGGCATCCCAAAGGCAAAGTGTAACCCAAATGAGAGGTCCTACCTGATCCAAAATGCTCATTGGCTTTTGGCCAGAGATCAGGGTGTGGATGCCTGGAGGCACAGCCCAAGAGCACAATATATGCCTAGCACTTTGGATTTTCCATGAGTGATAGAGGAGAAAAACAGTCCATGTTGAGGGGGAGGCTCCCCCAAGGGAAAGTAGGGCCCTAAAATGAAGTTCAGCAGAGAGGGTCAAAGATAGCCAGTTAAGACTATAGCTGAGGGGCATTCCCTCCATCTGAAAAGATAGTAAGAAGTTGCCAGAGCTCAGTTGTAAAGCTTCCCTTTAAGAGAGGCATTTTATGCTGATAAATGAAAGGAACTCACCAGTGTTAGTGGCTGGCCAATGAGGAGAGCTCATCAATCCAGCCATTGTTGCATGCAGCAGATAGCAATCTGGCAGCCAGGAAAGGGGAGTCCCAAAACCAGGGAGAGGGGAGGAATCCCACCTTCTGAGATAGGTAGTAACTGCTGTACTTATCTGAAGCCCAATTGACCTGAGAGGTGGGTTTAGATGATTTTTTTGCAGCTCACAATAATTACTCTTAAGTTTAACACAGGGGATAAAACTTTTGACATGTTAGTATCAGAATTATAATCTGCACTGAAATATATATTTAAGAGAAAGCAGTGGACATACACATTTGTGTTAACAGCATAAACACTCTTTCAGGTGAGCTCTGAAAAGTCAGAAGCCTTTCATGTAGAGGGGACAACAGCTCACTTGATCATAACCATTAGAATAAAGACATATGAAGACTTACAGTCTTGAGCTTAGAAAAATAATAGTATGTGATATAGTGGAATGTTTTTGTATTAGGGTTAGATTAATTTATTAGAGCTCTATTGATAAAAGTCATAGATCCAGACAGTCAATATAACATTAGCCTAGGATCAGGAAAAACTATTAAGCAGTTTTACCTTTTTAGGATATCTTAAATCACCTTAGACCTTGCAACCTTTATAACTTGCATTTACCAACCTTAAAACAGTTTCTTAGACCCTCAAACATTTATAACATGCATTCACCAACCATAAGACACATTCTTAGACCCTCAAACATGTACAACTTGTCTCTACCAACCTTAAGATACTTTCTCAGACCCTCAACAATTTTTAGGTTTTTGTATAGAGTTATTTACCATGACACATAGTCGAGACTGCTGTGAACATTTATTGTCCTCTAGCTAAATAAAGGAATGGTAGAAGATTACATTTAGGCCTGTTTTTTGAGTTTGGCAACAAGGCATATTGTGTCTAGGCCTGACAGTAGCAGCTGGACAACTTGGTGTAAGGCCTGGTCTGCTGCATATGAAGAGACCTGGGCAAGCATTTGAAGTCTTCCAAGACAGAGGTTGGCAAACATGTCTGTGGGACCACAGTGTGAGGACAAAACAGACCTGTAATATTACTCTGGTTTGGTCAAGAGTGGTTGAGTTCACTGAACCAAGGATCCATAAATTTTTCCTCCACCAGGCCAAAAGCTAAAAGGATGGAAATGTCTTTGGCTCTTGTGCAGGTTGAACATCCATGGCTGG
>JAEOAE010002251.1:0-45639 GCA_036365155.1 Meriones psammophilus | reverse complement strand
ACACTAACTCCTAACCTTAACTTGTTCCTAACAGAAACCTGTTTCCAACGAAAGAACATAAATGCAAAACACTACTTTGTAAAACTAAATCACATGTGTGCCATTCTCTCATTTAGAATACAGGAAAACTGAAAAGATTTATAACGCATTGTACAGCACAGGAACAAGTTTCAAAAAAAAAAAAGTGTGTCGCCCGTTCAATTAGGAATACAGGAAAACTGAAAAGTGTTATCTCGCACTTAACAGGCACAGAAACAAGTTTCCATCAAATAAGAGAAACGCAAAGCACAACTTTGTATAATAATTCACATATGTGTCATCTGTTCAATTATTATAATAGGAAAACTGAAAAGTGATATAATGAACTGTACAGCACAGAATCAAGTTTCCAACAAGAAGAAGAAAAACTCAAAGCACAATTTTGTAAACTAATTCACATACGTGACGTCCATTCAATTATTATAACAGGAAAACTGAAAAGTGATATATCACACTGTACAGCAGAGAATCAAGTTTCCAACAGAAGAACAAAAAGCAAAGCAGTACTTTGTAACCTAAATCACATGTGTGTCGCCGCTCAATTAGGAATACAGGAAAACTGAAAAGCAATATATCGAAATGTATGGCAAAGAAACAAGTTTTCATTGAAAGAACAGAAAGGCAAAAATGCACAACTTTGTAAACTATTTCACATTTGTGTTGCCTGTTCAATTATTATAACAGGAAAACAGAAAAGCTATAACCCTAACCCTAACCCTGTACCAACACAACCCTAACCTAACCCTTTCCAACCCTAAAACCCTAACACAACAAAACTTGTTCAACAGAAACCTGTTTCAACGTAAAGAACATAAATGCAAAACACTACTTTGTAAACTAAATCACATGTATTCTCTCATTTAGGAATACAGGAAAACTGAAAAGATTTATAACGCATTGTACAGCACAGGAACAAGTTTCCTAAAAAAAACAGAAAAGCAAAGCAATACTTTTTTACGGAATCACATGTGTGTCGCCAAGCAAATTAGGAATACAGGAAAACTGAAAAGTGTTATCTCTAACTTTATGGCACAGAAACAAGTTTCCATCGAACGAAGAGAAACGCAATGCACAACTTTGTATAATAATTCACATATGTGTCATAAATTCAATTATTATAACAGGAAAACTGAAAAGTGATATAATGAACTGTACAGCACAGGTACAAGTTTCCATCGAAAGAAGAGAAACTCAAAGCACAATTTTGTAAACTAATTCACATACGTATCGTCCATTCAATTATTATAACAGGAAAACTGAAAAGTGATATATCACACTGTACAGCAGAGAATCAAGTTTCCAACAGAAGAACAGAAAAGCAAAGCAGTACTTTGTAACCTAAATCACATATGTGTCGCTCGCTCAATTAGGAACAGGAAAACTGAAAAGCGATATATCGAAATATATGGCAAAGAAACAAGTTTTCACTGAAAGAACAGAAAGGCAAAGCACAACTTTGTAAAATAATTCACATTCGTGTTGCCTGTTAACTTATTATAACAGGAAAACTGAAAAGTGATATATCACACTGTACAGCACAGGAACAAGTTTCCAACAGAAAAACAGAAACACAAAGCACAACTTTGTAAACTAATTGACATTTGTGTCGCCTGTTCAATTACTATAACAGGAAAACTGAAAAGTGATATAACCCTAACCTAAGCCTAAGCCCCTAACCCTAACCCTAACCCTACCCTAACCCTAAGCCCCTAACCCTAACCCTAACCCTAACCCTAACCCTAACTGTAACTTGTTCCTAACAGGAACCTGTTTTCAACGAAAGAACATAAACCAAAGCACTACGTTGTAAACTAAATCACATGTGTGCCACTCTCTCAATTAGGAATACAGGAAAACTGAAAAGAGATATAACGCAGTGTACAGCACAGGAACAAGTTTCGAACGAAAGAACAGAAAAGCAAAGCACTACTTTCAAACGGAATCACATGTGTGTCGCTCATGCAATTGGGAATACAGGAAAACTGAAAAGCAATAAATCAAATGTACGGAAAAGAAACAAGGTTTCATCGAAACAACAGAAACGCAAAGCACAACTTTGTAAACTAATTCACATTCGTGTCACCTGTTCAATTATTATAACAGGAAAACTGAAAAGTGATGTAACCCTAACCCTAACACTAAGCCCCTAACCCTAACCAAAACCCTAACCCTAACCCTAACCCTAAGTCCCTAACCGTAACCCTAATCCTAAACCTAAACCTAACCCTAACCCTAACCCTAACCCTAAGCCCCTAACCCTAACCCTAACCCTAACCCTAAGCCCCTAACCCCTAACCCTAACCCTAACACTAACACTAAATTGTTCCTAAAAGGAACAAGTTTCCAATGAAAGAACATAAACCTAAAGCAATACTTTGTAAACTAAATCACATGTGTGCCACTCGCTCACTTAGGAATACAGGAAAACTTAAAAGTGATATAACGCACTGTACAGCACAGGAACAAGTTTCAAACGAAAGAACAGAAAAGCAAAGCACTACTTTTAAACGGAATCAAATGTGTGTTGCTCACTCAATTGGGAATACAGGAAAAAGGAAAAGTGTTATCTTGCACTTTACGGCACAGAAACAAGTTTCCATCGAAAGAAGAGAAACGTAAAGCACAACTTTGTAAACTAATTCACATATGTATCACCCATTCAATTATTATAACAGGAAAACTGAAAAGTGATATATCACACTGTACAGCACAGAAACAAATTTCCAACAGAAGAATAGAAACGCAAAGCACTACTTTGTAAACTAAATCACATGTGTGTCGCTCACTAAATTAGGAATACAGGGAAAGTGAAAAGCCATAAATCGGAATGTATGGCAAAGAAACAAGTTTTCATCGAAAGAACAGAAACGGAAAGCACAACTTTGTAAACTAATTCACATTCGTGTTGCCTTTTCAATTATTATAACAGGAAAACTGAAAAGTGATATAACTCTCACCCTAACCCAAGTCCCTAACCCTAAACCTAACCATAACCCTAACCCTAACCCTAACTTGTTCCTAACAGGAACATGTTTCCAACTAAAGAACATAAACGCAAAGCACAACTTTGTAAACTAAATCACATGTGTGCCATGCTCTCAATAAGGAATACAGGAAAACTGAAATGAGATATAACGCACTGTACAGCACAGGAAGAAGTTTTGAATGAAAGAACAAAAAAGCAAAGCACTACTTGTAAACGGAATCACATGTGTGTCGCTCGCTCAATTAGGAATACAGGAAAACTGAAAAGTGTTATCTCGCACTTTACAGCACAGAAACAAGTTTCCATCGAAAGAAGAGAAAACGAAAAAGCACAACTTTGTAAACTAATTCACTTACATGTTGCCCGTTCAATTATTATAACACGAAAACTGAAAAGTGATATATAGCACTGTACAGCACAGAAACTAGTTTCCAAAAGAAGAACAGAAATGCAAAGCACTACTTTGTAAACTAAATCACATGTGTGTCGCTCACTAAATTAGGAATACAGGGAAACTGAAAAGTGTTATGTCGCACTTTATGGCACAGAAACAAGTTTCCATCGAACGAAGAGAAACGCAATGCACAACTTTGTATAATAATTCACATATGTGTCGCCCATTCAATTATTATAACAGGAAAACTGAAAAGTGATATAATGAACTGTACAGCACAGGTACAAGTTTCCATCGAAAGAAGAGAAACTCAAAGCACAATTTTGTAAACTAATTCACATACGTATCGTCCATTCAATTATTATAACAGGAAAACTGAAAAGTGATATATCACACTGTACAGCACAGGAACAAGTTTCCAACAGAAAAACAGAAACGCAAAGCACAACTTTGTAAACTAATTGACATTTGTGTCGCGTGTTCAATTATTATAACAGGAAAATTGAAAAGTGATATAACCCTAACCTAAGCCTAAGCCCCTAACCCTAACCCTAACCCTACCCTAACCCTAAGCCCCTAACCCTAACCATAACTCTAACTTGTTCCTAACAGGAACCTGTTTTCAACGAAAGAACATAAACCAAAGCACTACGTTGTAAACTAAATCACATGTGTGCCACTCTCTCAATTAGGAATACAGGAAAACTGAAAAGAGATATAATGCAGTGTACAGCACAGGAACAAGTTTCGAATGAAAGAACAGAAAAGCAAAGCACTACTTTCAAACGGAATCACATGTGTGTCGCTCGCGCAATTGGGAATACAGGAAAACTGAAAAGCAATAAATCGAAATGTATGGCAAAGAAACAAGTTTTCATCGAAACAATAGAAACGCAAAGCACAACTTTGTAAACTAATTCACATTCGTGTCACCTGTTCAATTATTATAACAGGAAAACTGAAAAGTGATGTAACCCTAACCCTAACACTAAGCCCCTAACCCTAACCAAAGTCCTAACCCTAACCCTAACCCTAAGTCCCTAACCGTAACCCTAATCCTAAACCTAAAAACCTAACCCTAACCCTAACCCTAACCCTAAACCCCTAACCCTAACCCTAACCCTAACCCTAAGCCCCTAACCCTAACCCTAACCCTAACACTAACACTAAATTGTTCCTAAAAGGAACAAGTTTCCAATGAAAGAACATAAACCTAAAGCAATACTTTGTAAACTAAATCACATGTGTGCCACTCGCTCACTTAGGAATACAGGAAAACTTAAAAGTGATATAACGCACTGTACAGCACAGGAACAAGTTTCAAACGAAAGAACAGAAAAGCAAAGCACTACTTTTAAACGGAATCAAATGTGTGTTGCTCACTCAATTGGGAATACAGGAAAAAGGAAAAGTGTTATCTTGCACTTTACGGCACAGAAACAAGTTTCCATCGAAAGAAGAGAAACGTAAAGCACAACTTTGTAAACTAATTCACATATGTATCGCCCATTCAATTATTATAACAGGAAAACTGAAAAGTGATATATCACACTGTACAGCACAGAAACAAATTTCCAACAGAAGAATAGAAACGCAAAGCACTACTTTGTAAACTAAATCACATGTGTGTCGCTCACTAAATTAGGAATACAGGGAAACTGAAAAGTGTTATCTCGCACTGTAAGGCACAGAAACAAGTTTCCATCGAAAGAAGAGAAACTCAAAGCACAACTTTGTAAACTAATTCACATACCTGTCGCCACTTCAATTATTATAACAGGAAAACTGAAAGGTGATATATCGAACTGTACAGCAAAGGAACAAGTTTCCATCGAAAGAACAGAAACGCAAAGCACAACTTTGTAAACTAATTCACATTCGTGTCGCCTGTTCAATTATTATAACAGGAAAACTGAAATGTGATATAACCCTAACCCTAAACCTAAGCCGCTAACCCTAACCCTAACCCTAACCCTAACCCTAACCCTAAGCCCCTAAACCTAAACCTAACCCTAACCCTAACCCTAACTTGTTCCTAACAGGAACCTGATTCCAACGAAAGAACATAAACTCAACCATAACTTTGTAAACTAAATCACATGTGTGCCACGCTCTCAATTAGGAATACAAGAAAACTGAAAAGAGATATAACGCACAGGAAGAAGTTTCGAACGAAAGAACAGAAAAGCAAAGCAGTACTTTGTAAACTAAATCACATGTGTGTCGCTCACTCAATTAGGAATACAGGGAAAATGAAAAGCAATAAATCGAAATGTAAGGCAAAGAAACAAGTTTTCATTGAAAGAAGGGAAACGCCCAGCAAAACTTTGTGAACTAATTCATATGTGTATCGACCATTCAATTATTATTACAGGAAAACTGAAAAGTGATATATCGAAATGTACAGCACAGGAACAAGGGTCCATCGAAAGAACAGAAACGCAAAGCACAACTTTGTAAACTAATTCACATACGTATCGCCCATTCAATTATTATAACAGGAACACTGAAAAGTGATATATCACACTGTACAGCACAGAAACTAGTTTCCAAAAGAAGAATAGAAATGCAAAGCACTACTTTGTAAACTAAATCACATGTGTGTCGCTCACTCAATTAGGAATACAGGGAAACTGAAAAGCGATATATCGAAATGTACGGCAAAGAAACAAGTTTTCATCAAAAGAACGGAAACACACAGCTCAACTTTGTAAACTAATTCACATTCGTGTTGCCCGTTCAATTATTATAACAGGAAAACTGAAAAGTGATATAACCCTAACACGAACCCTCAGCCCTTAACCCGAACCCTAACCCTAACCCTAACCCTAAGCCTAACGCTAACCTTAACCCTAACTTGCTCATAACGGGAACAAGTTTCCAACAAAAGAACATAAACACAAAGCACTATTTTATAAACTAAATCACATGTGTGCCACACGCTCAAGTAGGAATACAGGAAACTTAAAAGAGTTATCTCACACTGTACAGCACAGAAACAAGTTTCCATCGAAAGAAGAGAAATGCGAAGCACAACTTTGTAAACTAATTCACCTACGTTTCACCCATTCAATTATTATAACAGGAAAACTGAAAAGTGATATAACCCTAACCCTAAGCCTAAGCCCCTAACCCTAACCCTAAACCTAAACCTAACTTTAACCCTAAGCCCCTAACCCTAATCCTAACCCTAATCCTAACCCTAACTTGTTCCTAACAGGAACAAGTTTCCAACAAAGGAACAGAAACGCAAAGCACTACTTTGTAAAATAAATCACGTGTGCCACTCGCTCAACTAGGAATACAGGAAAACTGAAAAGAGATATAACGCACTGTACAGCACAGGAAAAAGTTTTGAATGAAAGAACAGAAAAGCAAAGCACTATTTATAAATGAAATCACATGTGTGTCGCTCGCTCAATTAGGAATACAGGAAAACTGAAAAGTGTTATCTCGCACTGTACGACACAGAAACAAGTTTCCATCGAAAGAAGAGAAACTCAAAGACAACTTTGTAAACTAATTCACATACTAATCGCCCGTTCAATTATTATAACAGGAAAACTGAAAAGTGGTATATCACACTGTACAGCACAGAATCAAGTTTCCAACAAAGGAACAGAAACGCAAAGCACTAGTTTGTAAACTAAATCACATGTGTGCCACTCGCTCAATTATGAACACAGGAAAACTGAAAAGTGATATAACGCACTGTACAGCACAAACACAAGTTTCGAACAAAAGAACAGAAAAGGAAAGCACTACTTTTTAACGGAATCACATGTGTGTTGCTCGCTCAATTAGGAATACAGAAAAACTGAAAAGTGTTATCTCGTACTTTATGGCATAGAAAGAAGTTTCCATCGAAAGAACAGAAACGCAATGCACAACTTTGTAAAGTAATTTACATACGTCTCGCCCCTTCAATTATTATAACAGGAAAACTGAAAATTGATATATCACACTGTAAAGCACAGAATCAAGTTTCCCAAAGAAGAACAGCAACGCAAAGCAGTACTTTGTAACCTAAATCACATGTGTGTCACTCGCTCAATTAGGAATGCAGGAAAACTGAAAAGCGATATATCAAAATATATGGCAAAGAAACAAGTTTTCATTGAAACAACAGAAACGCAAAGCACAACTTGTGAACTAATTCACATTCGTGTCGCCTGTTCAATTATTATAACAGGAAAATTGAAAAGTGATATAACCCTAATCCTAACCCTAAGCCCCTAAACCTAACCCCTAACCCTAACCCTAACCCCTAACCCTAACCCTAAGCCCTAACCCTAACCCTAACCCTAACCCTGACCTAACCCTAACTTGTTCCTAACAGGAACAAGTTTCCAACGAAAAGAACAGAAAAACAACTCACTACTTTGTAAACTAAATCACATGTGTGCCACTCGCTCAATTAGGAATACAGGAAAATGGAAAAGTGATATAACGCACTGTACAGCACAGGAACAAGTATCGAAAGAAAAAACAGAAAAGAAAAGCACTGCTTTTTAATGGAATCACATGTGTGTCGATCGCTCAATTAGGAATACAGGAAAACTGAGAAGTGATATCTCGCACTTTATGGCACAGAAACAAGTTTCCATCGAAAGAAGAGAAACGCAATGCACAACTTTGTAAACTAATTCACATATGTGTCGCCCATTCAATTATTATAACAGGAAAACTGAAAAGTGATATATCGAACTGTACAGCACAGGAACAAGTTTCCATCGAAAGAACAGAAACACAAAGCACAACTTGTAAACTAATTCACATACGTGTGATCCGTTCAATTATTATAACAAGAAAACTAAGAAGTGATATAACCCTAACCCTAACCGTAAGCCCCTAACCCTAATCCTAACCCTAACATGTTCCTAACAGGAACAAGTTTCTAACAAAAGAACAGACAAGCAAACCACTACTTTTAAACGAAATCACAGGTGTGTCGCTCGCTCAGTTAGGAATACAGGAAAATTGAAAAGTGTTATCTCCAACTGTACGACACAGAAACAAGTTTCCATCGAAAGAAGAGAAACGGAAAGCAAAACTTTGTAAACTAATTCACATACCTGTCGCCCGTTCAATTATGATAACAGGAAAACTGAAAAGTGCTATATCACACTGTACAGCACAGAATCAAGTTTCCAACAAAAGAACAGAAACGCAAAGCACTACTTTGTAAACTAAATCACATGTGTGTCGCTCACTCAATTAGGAATACAGGGAAACTGAAAAGCGATAAATCGAAATGTAAGGCAAAGAAACAAGTTTTTATCGAAAGAACGGAAACGCAAAGGACAACTTTGTAAACTAATTCACATTCGTGTCGCCCGTTCAATTATTATAACAGGAAAACTGAAAAGTGCTATAACCCTAACCCTAACCCTAAGCCCCTAACTCTAACCCTAACCCTAAACCTAACCCTAAGCCCCTAACCCGAACCCTAACCCTAACCCTAACCCTAACACTAATTTGTTCCTAACAGGAACAAGTTTCCAATGAAAGAACATAAACCTAAAGAAATACTTTGTAAACTAAATCACATGTGTGCCACTCGCTCAATTAGGAATACAGAAAAACTGAAAAGAGATATACCCCACTATACAGCAGAGAATCAAGTTTCCAACAGAAGAACTGAAACACAAAGCAGTACTTTGTAACCTAAATCACATCTTTGTCGCTCGCTCAATTAGGAATACAGGAAAACTGAAAACCAATATATCGAAATGTATGGCAAAGAAACAAGTTTTCATTGAAAGAACAGAAACGCAAAGCACAACTTTGTAAACTAATTCACATTCGTGTCGCCTATTCAATTATTATAACAGGAAAAATGAAAAGTGATATAACCCTCACCCTAACCCTCAGGCCCTAACCCTAACCATAACCATAACCATAACCCTATCCCTAACCCTAACCCTAACCCTAAACCTAACCCTAACCCTAATCCTAACCCTAACTTGTTCCTAACAGGAACAAGTTTCCAATGAAAGAACATAAACGCAAAGAACTGCTTTGTAAACTAAATCACATGTGTGCCACTGGCTCAATTAGAAATACAGGAAAACTGAAAAGTGTTATCTCGCACTGTACTGCACAGAAACAAGTTTCCATCGAAAGAACAGAAACGCAAAGCACAACGTTGTAAACTAATTTACATATGTGTCGCCTTTTCAATTATTATAACAAGAAAACTGAAAAGTGATATATAAAACTGTATAGCACAGGAACCTGCTTCCATCGAAAGAACAGAAAAGAAAAGCACAACTTTGTAAACTACTTCACAAACCTGTTGCCCATTCAATTATTATGACATGAAAACTGAAAAGTGATATAACCCTCACCCTAGCCCTAAGCCCCTAACCCTAACCCTAACCCTAACCCAACCCTACACTAACCCTAAGCCTCACCCTAACACTAACCATAACCCTAACCCTAACCCTAACCTAACCTTAATCCTAACACTACCTTGTTCTTAACAGGAACAAGTTTCCAACGAAAGAACAGAAACACAAAGCACTACTTTGTGAACTAATTCACATGTGTGGCACTCGCTCAATTAGGAATACAGGAAAACTGAAAAGCGATAAATCGAAATGTACGGCAAAGAAACAAGTTTCCAACAGAAGAAAAGAAACGCAAAGCACTACTTTGTAAACTTAATCACATGTGTGTCGCTCGCTCAATTAGGAATACAGGAAAACTGAAAAGCGATATATCGAAATGTACGGGAAAGAAACAAGTTTTCATCGAAAGAACAGAAACGCAAAGCACAACTTTGCAAACTAATTCACATTTGTGTCACCTGTTCAATTATTATAACATGAAAACTGAAAAGTGATATAAAACTCACCCTAGCCCTAAGCCCCTAACCCTAACCCTAACTCTAACCCTAACCATAACCCTACACTAACCCTAACCCTAATCCTAACCCTAACTTGTTCCTAACAGGAACAAGTTACCAAGGAAAGAACATAAACTCAAAGCACTACTTTGTAAACTAAATCACATGTGTGCCACTCTCTCAATTAAGAATACAGGAAAACTGAAAAGAGATATAACACACTGTACAGCACAGGAACAAGTTTCGAATGAAAGAACAGAAAAGCAAAACACTACTTTTAAATGGAATCACATGTGTGTCGCTAGCTCAATTAAGAATACAGGAAAACTGAAAAGTGTTATCTCGCACTTTACAGCACAGAAACAAGTTTCCATCGAAAGAAGACAAATGCAAAGCACAACTTTATAAACAAATTCACATACGTGTCGCCCATTCACTTATTATAACAGTAAAACTGAAAAGTGATATATCGAACTGTACAGCACAGGATCAAGTTTCCATCGAAAGAATAGAAACGCAAAGCACAACTTTGTAAAGTAATTCACATACCTATCGCCCATTCAATTATTATAACAGGAAAACTGAAAAGTGATATATCACACTGTACAGCACAGAAACAAATTTCCAACAGAAGAACAGAAACGCACAGCAGTACTTTGTAAATTAATCACATGTGTATCGCTCGCTCAATTAGGAATACAGGAAAACTGAAAAGTGATATATCGAAATGTATGGCAAAGAAACACGTTTTCATTGAAAGAACAGAAACACAAAGCACAACTTGTGAACTAATTCACATTCGTGTCGCCTGTTCAATTATTATAACAGGAAAACTGAAAAGTGAAATAACACAAACCCTAACCCTAAGCCCCTTACCCTAACCCTAACCCTAACCCTAACCTTAACCCTAAGCTCCTAATCCTAACCCTAACCCTAATCCTAACCCTAACTTGTTCCTAACAGGAACGTGTTTCCAACGAAAGAACAGAAACGGAAAGCACTACTTTGTAAACTAAATCACATGTGTGCCACTCTCTCAATTAGGAATACAGGAAAACTGAAAAGTGATATAACCCTAACCCTAACCCTAAGCCCCTAAACCTAACCCTAACCCTAACCCTAACCCAAACACTAACACTATACCTAACCCTAAGCCCCTAACTCTAATCCTAATCCTAACCCTAACCCTAACCCTACCGTAACTTGTTCCTAACAGGAACAAATTTTCAACGAAATACATAAACGCAAAGCCCTTCTTTGAAACTAAATCACATGTATGCCACTCCCTCAATTAGGAAAACAGGAAAACTTAAAAGTGATATTACGCACTGTACAGCACAGGAAAAAGTTTCAAATGAAAGAACAGAAAAGCAAAGCACTACTTTTAAACGGAATCACATGTGTGTCACTCGCTCAATTAGGAATACAGGAAAACTGAAAAGTGTTATCTCCCATTGTAAAGCACAGAAACAAGTTTCCATCGAAAGAAGAGAATCGCAAAGCACAACTTTGTAAACTAATTCACATACGTTTCGCCTGTTCAATTATTATAACAGGAAAACTGAGAAGTGATATATCGAACTGTACAGCACAGGAACCTGCTTCCATGGAAAGAACAGAAACGCAAAGCACAACTTTGTAAACTAATTCACATATGTATCGCCCATTCAATTATTATAACAAGAAAACTGAAAAGTGATATATCACACTGTACAGCACAGAAACAATTTTCCAAGATAAGAACAGAAACGCAAAGCACTACTTTGTAAACTAAACCACATGTGTGTTGCTCGCTCAATTAGGAATACAGAAAAACTGGAAAGTGTTATCTCGCACTGTATGGCACAGAAAAAAGTTTCCATCGAAAGAACAGAAACTCAAAGAACAATTTAAAGAACTAATTCACATTCGTGACGCCTGTTCAATTATTATAACAGGAAAACTGAAAAGTGATAGAAGCCTAACCCTAACCCTAAGCCCCTAACCCTACCCCTGCCCCTAACCCTAACCCTAACACCTAACCCTAACCCTAACCCTAACCCTAACCCTAACCCTAACCCTAACCTAACTTTTTACTAAAAGTACAATTTTCCAACGAAAGAACATAAACTCAAATCAATACTTTGTAAACTTAATCACATGTGTGCCACTCGCTCAATTAGGAATACCCCAAAACTGAAAAGTGATATATCACTCTGTACCGCACAGAAACAAGTTTCCAAAAGAAGAACAGAAATGCAAAGCACTACTTTGTAAACTAAATCACATGTGTGTCGCTCACTCAATTACGAATACAGGAAATCTGAAAAGCGATATATGGAAATGTACAGCAAGGAAACAAGTTTTCATGGAAAGAACAGAAACGCTTAGCACAACTTTGTAAACTGATTCACATTAGTGTCGCCTGTTCATTTAGTATAACAGAAAAATTGAAAAGTGATATAACCCTAACCCTAAACCTAAGCCCCTAACTGTACCCCTACCCCTAAACCTATATCTACCCCTAACCCTAACCCTAACCCTACCCTAACCCTAACACTAACTCGAACCCTAAACCTAACCCTAACTCTAACCCTAACTTGTTCCTAACAGGAACAAGATTCCAACAAAGAACAGAAAAGCAATGCACTACTTTTAAACAGAATCACATGTGTGTCGCTCGCTCAATTAGGAATACAGGAAAACTGAAAAGTGTTATCTCACACTGTATCGCACAGAAACAAGTTTACATCGAAAGAATAGAAACGCAAAGCACAACTTTGTTAAGTAATTCACATAAGTGTCGCCCGTTCAATTATTATAAGAGGAAAACTGAAAAGTGATATATCGAACTGTACAGAACAGGAACAAGTCTCCATTGAAGGAACAGAAACGCAAAGCACAACTTTGTAAACTAATTCACATACGTTTCGCATGTTCAATTATTATAACAGGAAAACTGAAAAGTGATATATCGAACTGTACAGCACAGGAACCTGCGTCCATGGAAAGAACAGAAACGCAAAGCACAATTTTGTAAACTAATTCACATACGTATCGCCCATTCAATTATTATAACAGGAAAACTGAAAAGTGATATATCACACTGTACAGCACAGAAACAATTTTCCAAGAAAAGAACAGAAACGCACAGCACAACCTTGTAAACTAATTCACATTCATGTCACCTGTTCAATTATTATAACAGGAATACTGAAAAGTGATATAAACCTAATCCTAACCCTAAACCCCTAACTCTAACTCTAACCCTAACCCTAACCCCTAACCCTAACACTAACCCTCACCCTAACCCTAACACTAAACCTAACCCTAACCTTAATCCTAACCCTAACTTGTTCCTAACAGGAATAAGTTTCCAACGAAAGAACAGAAACGCAAAGCAGTACTTTGAAAACTAAATCACATGTGTGCCACTCGCTCAATTAGGAATACAGGAAAACTGAAAAGAGATATAACGCACTGTACAGCACAGGAACCAGTTGTGAACGAAAGAACAGAAAAGCAAAGCACTACTTTTAAACGGAATCACATGTGTGTCGCTCACGCAATTAGGAATACAGGAAACTGAAAAGTGTTATCTCGCACTGTACGGCACAGAATCAAGTTTCAATCGAAAGAAGAGAAACTCAAAGCAAAACTTTGTAAACTAATTCACATACATGTCGCCTGTTCAATTATTATAACAGGAAAACTGAAAAGTGATATATCGCACTGTACAGCACAGAAACAAGTTTCCAAAAGAAGAATAGAAACGCAAAGCACTACTTTGTAAACTATATCACATGTGTGTCGCTCACTCAATTAGGAATACAGGGAAACTGAAAAGCGATAAATCGAAATGTACGGCAAAGAAACAAGTTTTCATCGAAAGAACGGAAAGGCACAGCACAACTTTGTAAAATAATTCACATTCGTGTCGCCCGTTCAATTATTATAACAGGATAACTGAAAAGTGATATAACCCTAACCCTAAACCTAAGCCTCTAACCCTAACCCTAACCCTAACCCTAACCCTAAACCCAAGCCCCTAACCCTAACCCTAACCCTAACCCTAACTTTTTCCTAACAGGAACAAGTTTCCAATTAAAGAACATAAACTTAAAGCACTACTTTGTAAACTAAATCACATGTGTGCCACTCGCTCATTTATTAATACAAGAAAACTTAAATGTGATATTACGCACTGTACAGCAAAGGAACAAGTTTCGAACAAAGGAACAGAAAAGCAGAGCAGTACTTTTAAACAGAATAACTTGTGTGTCGCTCGCTCAATTAGGAATACAGGAAAACTGAAAAGTGTTATCTCGCACTTTACAGCACAGAAACAACTTTCCATCTAAAGAAGAGAAACACAGAGCACAACTTTGTAAACTAATCCACATACATATCGCCCATTCAATTATTATAACAGGCAAACTGTAAAGTGATATAACCCTAACCCTAAAACTAAGCCCCTGACCCTAATCCTAACCCTAACCCTAACCATAAACTAAGCCCCTAAACCTAACCCTAACCCTAACCCTAACCCTAACTTGTTCCTAACAGGAACAAGTTTCCAATTAAAGAACATAAACTTAAAGCACTACATTGTAAACTAAATCACATGTGTGCCACTCGCTCTATTATTAATACAAGAAAACTTAAATGTGATATAACGCACTGTACAGCACAGGAAAAAGTTTTGAACAAAAGAACAGAAAAGCAAAGTACTACTTTTAAACGGAATCACTTGTGTGTCGCTCGTTCAATTAGGAATACAGGAAAACTGAAAAGTGTTATATCGCACTTTATGGCACAGAAACAAGTTTCCATGGAAAGAAGAGAAATGCAGAGCACAACTTTGTAAACTAATCCACATACGTATCGCCCGTTCAGTTATTATAACAGGAAAACTGAAAAGTGATATATCACACTGTACAGCACAGAAACAAGTTTCCAAAAGAAGAACAGAAACGCAAAGCACTACTTTGTAAACTGTATCACATGTGTGTCGCTCACTCAATTAGGAATACAGGGAAACTGAAAAGCAATAAATCGAAATGTACGGCAAAGAAACAAGTTTTAATCAAAAGAACAGAAACGCAAAGCACAATGTTGTAAACTCATTCACATACCTGTCGCCCGTTCAATTATTATATCAGGAAAACTTTAAAGTGATATAACGGTAACCCTAATCCTAAGCCCCTAACCCTAACCCTAAAACTAACCGTAACCCTAACCCTAAGCCCCTAACCCTAACCCTAACCCTAACCCTAAACCTAACCCTAAACCTAATCCTAACTTGTTCCTAACAGGAAAAAGTTTCCAATGAAAGAACATAAACGTAAAGCACCACATTGTAAACTTAATCACATGTGTCCCACTCGCTCAATTAGGAATACAGGAAAACTGAAAAGAGATATAACCCACTGTACAGCAGAGAATCAAGTTTCCAACAGAAGAACTGAAACGCAAAGCAGTACTTTGTAGCCTAAATCACATCTTTGTCGATCGCTCAATTTGGAATACAGGAAAAAAGAAAAGTGATATAACGCACTGTACATCACAGGAACAAGTTTTGATCAAAAGAACAGAAAAGCAAAGCACTACTTTTCAGCGGAAACACATTTGTGTCGCTCCTTCAATTAGGAATACAGGAAAACTGAAAAAGTGTTATCTCGCACTGTAAGGCACAGAAACAAGTTTCCATCGAAAGGAGAAACACAGGCAAACTGTGTTTAAATCACATTTAAGTATTCTTGTATTAATAATTGAGCGAGTGGCACACATGTGATTTAGTTTACAAAGTAGTGCTTTAAGTTTATGTTCTTTAATTGGAAACGTGTTCCTGTTAGGAACAAGTTAGGGTTAGGGTTAGGGTTAGGTTTAGGGGCTTAGGTTTATGGTTAGGGTTAGTGTTAGGGTTAGGATTAGGGTTTGGTGGCTTAGGTTTAGGGGTAGGGTTATAAAACTTTTCAGTTTGCCTGTTATAAAAAGTTGCAAAGCACAACTTTTTAATATAATTCACATACATGTCGCCCGTTCAATTATTATAACAGGAAAACTGAAAAGTGATATAACCCTAACCCTAACCCTAACCCTGACCCCCTAATCCTAACCCTATCCCCAACCCTAACCCTAATGCTAACCCTAAGCCCCTAACCCTAACAATAACCCTAACCCTAACACTAACCCCCTAACTCTTACCCTAAACCTAACCCTAACCCTAACCCTACAAGTTTAAAAAGAAAGAACATAAACGCAAAGCACTACTTTGTAAACTAAATCACATGTGTGCCACTCACTCAATTTGGAATACAGGAAAAAAGAAAAGTGATATAACGCACTGTACATCACAGGAACAAGATTCGATCAAAAGAACAGAAAAGCAAAGCAATACTTTTCAGCGGAATCACATTTGTGTCTCTCCCTCAATTAGGAATACTGGAAAACTGAAAAGTGTTATCTCGCACTGTAAGGCACAGAAACAAGTTTCCATCGAAAGGAAAAACACGCAAAGCACAACTTTTTAAAATAATTCACATACATGTTGCCCGTTAATTATTATAACAGGAAAACTGAAAAGTGATATATCACACTGTACAGCACAGAAACAAGTTTCCTACAGAATTACAGAAACGCAAAGCACTACCTTGTAAACTAATTCACATTTGTGTCGCCTGTTCAATAATTATAACAGGAAAACTGAAAAGTGATATAACCCTCACCCTAACCCTAAGCCAATAACCCTAACACTAACCCTAACCCTATCCCTAACGCTAAGCCCTTAACCCTAACCATAACCCTAACCCTAAGCCTAACAGTAATCCTAAATTGTTCCTAACAGGAACAAGTTTCAAACAAAAGAACATAAACGCAAAGCACTACTTTGTAAACTAAATCACATGTGTGCCAATCGCTCAATTAGGAATACAGGAAAACTGAAAAGTGATATAACACACTGTACATCACAGGAACAAGTTTCGAACAAAAGAACAGAAAAGCAAAGCACTAATTTTAAATGGAATCACATGTGTGTCGCTCGTTCAATTAGGAATACAGGAAAAATGAAAAGTGTTATCTTGCACTGTACGGCACAGAAACAAGTTTCCATCCAATGAACAGAAACGCAAAGCACAACTTTGTAAACTTATTTACATACATGTCGCCTGTTCAATTATTATAACAGGAAAACTGAAAAATGATATATCACAGTGTACAGCACAGAAACAAGTTTCAAACAGAAGAACAGAAACGCAAAGCACTACTTTGTAAACTAAATCACATGTGTGTCGCTCGCTCAATTAGGAATACAGGAAAACTGAAAAGTGTTATCTCGCACTTTATGGCACAGAAACAAGTTTCCATCGAAAGAAGAGAAATGCAAAGCACAACTATGTAAACTAATTCACATACGTGTCCCCCGTTCAATTATTATAACAGGAAAACTGAAAAGTGATATATCGAACTGTACAGCACAGGAACCTGCTTTCATCGAAAGAACAGAAATGAACAGCACAACTTTGTAAACTAATTCACATACGTGTCGCCAGTTCAATTATGATAACAGGAAAACTGAAAAGTGATATATCACACTATACAGCACAGAAACAAGTTTCCAACAGAAGAACAGAAACGCAAAGCACTACCTTGTAAACTAATTCATATTCGTGTCGCCTGTTCAATTATTATAACATGAAAACTCAAAAGTGATAAAACCCTCACCCTAACAGTAAGCCCCTAACCCTAACCCTAACCCTCACCCTCACCGTAAGCCCCTAACCCTAACCCTACCCCTAACACTAACCCTAAGCCCCTAACCCTAACCCTTACCCTAACCCTAACCCTAACCCTAACTTGTTCCTAACAGGAACAAATTTCCAACTAAAGACATAAACGCAAAGCACTACTTTGTAAAAAGTAAATCACATGTGTGCCACTCGCTCAATTAGGAATACAGGAAAACTTAAATGTGATATAACGCACTGTACAGCAAAGGAACAAGTATCGAAAGAAAAAACAGAAAATCAAAGCACTACATTTAAATGGAATCACATGTGTGTCGCTTGCTCAATTAGGCATACAGGAAAACTGAAAAGTGTTATTTCGCACTTTACGGCACAGAAATAAGTTTCCAAAAGTAGAACAGAAACGCAAAGCTCTACTTTGTAAACTAAATCACATGTGTGTCGCTCACTCAATTAGGAATACAGGGAAACTGAAAAGCAATAAATCGAAATGTACGGCAAAGAAACAAGTTTTCATCGAAAGAACAGAAATGTAAAGCACAACTTTGTAAACTAATTCAAATTCGTGTCACCTTTTCAATTATTACAACAGGAAAACTGAAAAGTGATGTGACCCTAATCCTAACCATAAGCCCCTAACCCTAACCCTGATCTTAACCCTAACCCTAACCCCATCGGGAGTTAACCCTAACCCTAACCCTAACCCTAACCCTAACCCTAACCCTAACCCTAACCCTAACACTAACCCTAAGTTTAACCCTAACTTGTTCCTAACAGGTTCCTAACAGGAACAAGTTTCCAATGAAAGAACATAAACGCAAAGCACTACTTTGTAAACTAAATCACATGTGTGCCACTCGCTCAATTAGGAATACAGGAAAACTGAAAAGAGATATAACGCCCTGTACAGCACAGGAACAAGTTTCGAACGAAAGAACAGAAAAGCAAAGCACTACTTTTAAATGGAATCACATGTGTTTAGCTCGCTCAATTAGGAATACAGGAAAACTGAAAAGCTATATTTCGAAATGTAGGGCAAATAAACAAATTTTCACTGAAAGAACAGAAACGCAAAGCACAACTTTATAAACTAATTCACATACCTGTCGCCTGTTCAATTATTATAACAGGAAAACTGAAAAGTGATATATCGAACTGTACAGCACAGGAACAAGTTTCCATCGAAAGAAAAGTAACGCAAAGCAGAACTTTGTAACCTAATTCACAAACGTGTCTCCTGTTCATTTAATATAACGGGAAAACTGAAAAGTGATATATCACACTGTACAGCACAGAAACAAGTTTCCAACAGAAGAACAGAAATGCAAAGCACTGAAAGACTCCCGATGGGTGTCTTCCCTCAGGGAGACCCCCTCCCAAGGATCAACGAGACCAGATGTTCGGCTGCAAACAGCAAGAGGCTTTATTTTTATACACGGGTACCTGGGGCGACAAAGTCTCTCGGAAGACTTGCGCGCCCCCTGAGTGGAAAGCTGGGCTTTTTATAGGGTCTCAGAGCAAAAGCGCAGGTACAGAAGCGAGAAGCATAGTTACAGGGAGCTGATTGGTACATTTAAATGAGACCACAACTTGAGTCAGAGTTTGGCAGGGACACCATGATATCAGGAACTGGGTGATCGGAAAGGTCATGATGGCTCTCCATCTTGGGACCGCCACCTGTTGTTTGTCTTAGGGCTCCTATCTCAGCTGGAACAGTCTCACTATTTGTCTTAGGGCCCCTATCTCAGCTGGAACAGTCTCACAAACTTCTCATATGCGTGGTCAGCACAAATTGATTTTTGGCTCAACTGGGGCAGCCTGACCGCAGATATCCCCAGCAGCTGGGTCTCTTCAGCTAGTTCCCTCCCTAGCCCACAGAGTTTCTCAAAACAGTGGTATCCTTCAGAGTTTCTCAAACCAGTGCTGTACAAAATGACATTAACTATTAGCTGCTTCTAATATTTGGTGAGGCGGGGTCTTTCAGCACTACTTTGTAAACTAAATCAAATGTGTGTCGCCGCGCTCAATTAGGAATACAGGAAAAGTGAAAAGTGATATATCGAAATGTATGGCAAAGAAACAAGTTTTCATCGAAAGTACAGAAACGCAAACCACAACTTTGTAAACTAATGCACATTCATTTCGCCTCTTCAATTATTATAACAGGAAAACTGAAAAGTGATATAACCCTAACCCTAACCCCCTAACCCTAACCCTAATCCTAACCCCTAACCCTAACCCTAACCCTAACCCTACCCTAATTCTAAGCCTAACCCTAACCCTAACCCAAACTTTTTCCTAAGTGGAACAAGTTTCCAGCGAAAAGAACATAAACGCAAAGCACTACTTTGTACACTAAATCACATGTGTGCCACTCACTCAATTAGGAATACAGGAAAACTGAAAAGTGATATAATGCACTGTAAAGCACAGGAACAAGTTTCAATGAAAGAACACAAAAATAAAGCACTACTTTTTTTTTTTTTTTTTTTTTTTAACTTGATGTTTTGTTTTATTTATTTATTTTTTAAATGCAGTTTATTCAGGAACCTTGAACAATCATCTGACCCTGGGGAAAGCCAGCCCACTTTAAATAGCCTCTGGGTAACTAAACTCAGCATGCCACGTGGGCAGTGCAGATAGGTCCACATACATGGAAGCAAGCCAGATCCTCAGCCTTAGCCAAATGTGGAGTTGTTTGTGACAGAGAGCACTCACCATCGGGAAGGTGGAAGGCGGAAACCAGCTCCATCTTTCAGGCACGGCATTACGCAGCTCTTTACAGTTCCCCTTTTTTGTTTTGGACGCATCAGGCAAGAG
This sequence comes from Meriones psammophilus, assembly GCA_036365155.1. Classification (NCBI taxonomy): domain Eukaryota; kingdom Metazoa; phylum Chordata; class Mammalia; order Rodentia; family Muridae; genus Meriones; species Meriones psammophilus. The sequence goes on along the minus strand of JAEOAE010002251.1, from coordinate 24,823 downwards.
TAGAGGTCTGATCTCTGATATTAGAAATAAATTGTGACTTTGTACTGATGTTCATTTAGGTGTCATCCGCCCAAATAGCATCAGACCCGTCCGGAAACCTTTTTCTCAGAGTCGTGACCTGGGGCATCAACCCACATGCAATCAGACATGCTCTTCTCTGGGTCCAAGGATGCTGACCCTGAGTGCAGTGCTTAGCTTTGCATCCTGAGCGTAACATTTTGGCTTTTTATGGTAGCCAACCATGCTTGGGGAGACTGTCCTGCTTCAATGGCTGTAAAGGCCTGAATGGTCATGGCTGCATTACGCTGTTGTGAGACTCTAATCTTGCATATATACCACAGGCAAACCAAGGTGACCAACATCAGAAGGCCTGCTAACGCTCCCATGCCTGCCCATTCCTTCAGATGATTCATGGCTGCAGCAATCCATGATGATAATCCTGTGGCTAGTCCTGCGTCCACTCTGGTAGAATTTACCATGACAATGGCCACTCTCAGCTGGTCCATCGTAGTATCGAATTCTCCAGTCCAATTACCTAAAATATAGCTTGACAATTGTTTAGACAGATTTGCAGCACAGGGAAATTTCTCATGTTGTATGCTAGTGACACAAAGTCCAGCATACTTTCATTGACAGCCAAGTTGAGCGATTTGCCATAGGGTATCAATTTGCTCCCGCACGAGGTCAAACCTCTGATTGAACACCATCAAACCTCCTTTTAGTTGAGCATTAATTCCTTTTTTGTACATCTAAGGCATGAGCTACCTTGGCTAAAAGGTTATTCAGGGTCTGAGCAGTCTGCCCAGTATGACTCATGGCTAATGCCGTGGTTTTAGCTCCAACAGCCGCCAATGACTTTTGAAGTAAGTCCTAATGATTGCTTAGATTTCATCCGTGTCTGTAGTTATGTCCCCCTTTTCATTTCTGATTTTGTTGATTTGGATGGTGTCTCACTGCCTTTTAGTTAGCTTGGCTAAGGGTTTGTCTATCTTGTTGATTTTCTCAAAGAACCAGCTCTTGGTTTCATTGATTCTTTGAATTGTTTTATTTGTTTCTAATTGATTGATTTCAGCCCTGAGTTTGATTATTTCCAGCCGTCTGCTCCTTCTTGGTGTGTCTGCTTCTTTTTTCTAGGGTTTTTAAGTGAGCCATTAAGTTGCTTGAATGCGCTGTCTCAAATTTCTTCTTGAAGGCACTTAGTGCTATGAACTTTCCTCTTAGCACTGCTTTCATTGTGTCCCACAAGTTTGGGTATGTTGTGTCTTCATTTTCATTGAGTTCTAGGAAGATTTTAATTTCTTTCTTTATTTCTTCCCTGACCCAGCTGTCTTTTAGTAGCAAGTTGTTCAGTTTCCATGTATGTGTAGGCTTTTTGCTATTTCTGTTGTTACTGAGGTCCAGCTTTATTCCATGGTGATCCAACAGGATACAAGGGATTATTTCAATCTTCCTGTATTTGTTGAGGCTTGCTTTGTGACCAACTATGTGGTCTATTTTGGAGAAGGTTCCATGAGGTGCTGAGAAGAAGGTAAATTCTTTTGTGTTTGGGTGTAGGGTTCTGTAAATATCTGTTAGGTCCATTTGGTTCATTACCTCTGTTAGAGATATTGTTTCTTTGTTTAATTTCTGTTTTGTTGACCTGTCCTTTGTTGAGAGTGGGGTGTTGAAGTCTCCTACTATTAGTGTGTGGGGAGCTATATGTGGTTTAAGTTTTATCAATGTTTCTTTCACAAATGTGGGTGCCCTTGTATTTGGGGCATAGACGTTCAGGATTGTGATGTCTTCCTGGTGGAATTTTCCCTTGATGAGTATGAAGTGTCCTTCCCCATCTCTTTTGATTAATTTTAGTTGAAAGACTATTTTATCACATATTAGAATGGCTACTCCTGCTGCTTGCTTCTTGGGTCCATTTGCTTGAAAAGCTGTCTTCCATCCCTTTACCCTCATGTAATGTCTATCTTTGTGTCTTAGGTGTGTTTCTTGTATACAACAGATTGCTGGGTTTTGTTTACGCATCCATTCTGTTAGTCTGTGTCTTTTTATTGGAGAATTCAGTCCATTGATATTTAGAGAGAGTAATGACCAGTGGAAGTTAAATCCTTTGACTTTGATGTTGGCTGTGGTCATAAGGTTGTGTGCTTGGTTGCTTTTTGTTTTACTGAAGTGAGGTTATTTATTTCCTGTGTTTTCTTGAATGTAGCTAGATTTCTTGGGTTGTGAGTACTGCTGTGGTGTCTCGGAGCACTCAGTTCTGTCTGTTTGCAATCTGCAGTCTGCTAGACTTTCCCTAGGTGACCCTGCAGCACTGTTTCTTCCTTCTCTGTGGGGTCCTCTCCGGACAGGGGTTCCCAGTCCCTGTTGTACTGGGGCGCACAGGTTGTCTGTACTGCTGAGCTGAGCGCAAAGCTCTCTGTGTGCAGCAAGAGCTCTGCTGTGATGGCAGCAGAGAAACTTTTCAGGAAAACTGAAAATTGTTATCTCAAGACTGTATGGCACAGAAACAAGTTTCCATCGAAAAACAGAAATACAAAGCACAACTTTGTAAACTAATTCACATACGTGTTGCCCGTTCTATTATTATAACAGGAAAACTGAAAAGTGATAAATCGAACTGTACAGCACAGGAACAAGTTTCAATGGAAAGAACAGAAACTCAAAGCAAAACTTTGTAAACTAATTCACATACGTGTCACCCGTTCAATTATTATAACAGGAAAACTGAAAAGTGATATATCACACTGTACAGCACAGAAACAAGTTTCCAACAGAAGAAAAGAAATGCAAAGCACTACTTTGTAAACTAAATCACATGTGTGTCGCTCGCTCAATTAAGAATACAGGAAAACTGAAAAGGGATGTATCGAAATGTACAGCAAAGAAACAAGTTTTCATCGATAAGAACAGAAACACAAAGCACAACTTTGTAAACTAATTCACATTCGAATCGCCTGTTCAATTATTTTAACAGGAAAAGTGAAAAGGGATTTAACCCTAACCCTACCTTTAAACCCCTAACCCTAACCCTAACCCTAAGCCTAACCCTAACCCTGCCCTAAACCTAACCCTAACCCTACCCTAACTCTAAGCCAAAGCCTAAGCCTAAGCCTAAGCCTAAGCCTAAGCCTAACCCTAACTTGTTCCTTACAGGAACAAGTTTCCATCGAAAGAACAGAAACGCAAAGCACAACTTTGTAAACTAATTCACATAAGTATCACGCTTTCAATTATAACAGGAAAACTGAAAAGCAATATATCAAAATGTACAGCACAGGAACAAGTTTCCATTGAAAGAGCAGAAACGCAAAGGACAACTTTGTAAACTAATTCACATAAGTATCACGCTTTCAATTATAACAGGAAAACTGAAAAGCAATATATCAAAATGTACAGCACAGGAACAAGTTTCCATTGAAAGAGCAGAAACGCAAAGGACAACTTTGTAAACTAAATCGCATACGTGTCGCCCGTTCAATTATTATAACAGGAAAACTGAAAAGTGATACATCACACTGTGCAGCACAGAAACAAGTTTCCAGCAGAAGAACAGAAATGCAAAGCACAACTTAGTATACTAATTCAAATACATACCTGTCACAGGTTCAATTATTATAACAGGAAAAGTGAAAAGTGATATATCAAACTGTACAGCACAGAAACAAATTTCCATCAAAAGAACAGAAACGCAAACCACAACTTTGTATAGTAATTCACATACGTGTCGCATGTTCAATTATTATAAAAGGAAAAGTGAAAAGTGATATAAACCTTACCCTAACGCTAAACCTAACCCTAACCCCCTAACCCTAACCCTAATCCGTAACCATAACCATAACCCTAACCCTAACCCTAACGCTAAATTGTTCCTAATAGGAACAAGTTTCCAACGAAAGATCATAAACGCAAAGCAATACTTTGTAAACTAATTCACATGTGTGTCACTCGCTCAATTAGGAATACAGGAAAACTGGAAAGTGATATATCACACTGTACAACATAGGAATAAGTTTCGAATGAAAGAACAGAAAAGCAAAGCACTACTTTTAAACGGAATCACATATGTGTCGCTCGCTCAATTAGGAATACAGGAAAACTAAAAAGTGTTATTTCGCACTGTAAGGCACAGAAACAAGTTTCCATCGAAAGAACAGAAATGGAAAGTACAACTTTGTAAACTAATTCACATACTTGCCGCCCATTCAATGATTATAAGAGGAAAACTGAAAAATGATATATCGCACTGTACAGTACAGGAACAAGTATCAAGCAAAAGATCAGAAACGCAGCACTACTTTGTACAGTAATTCACATGTGTGTCGCTTCGCTCAATTAGGAATACAGGAAAACTGAAAAGTGATATATCGCACTGTACAGCACAGGAACAAGTTTCAACAAAAGAAGAGAAAAGCAAAGCACTACTTTTAAACGGAATCACATGTGTGTCAATCACTCAATTAGGAATACAGGAAAACTGAAAAGTGTTATCTCAAGACTGTACAGCACAGAAACAAGTTTCCATCGAAAAGAAGAGAAACGCAAAGCACAACTTTGTAAACTAATTAACATATGTGTCGCCTGCTCAATTATTATAACAGGAAAACTGAAAAGTGTTATCTCAAGACTGTAAGGCACAGAAACAAGTTTCCATCGAAAGAAGAGAAACGCAAAGCACAACTTTGTAAACTAATTCACATATGTGTCGCTTGTTCAATTATTTTATAGGAAAACTGAAAAGTGATATAACCCTAACCCTAACCCTAACACTAACCCTAACCCTAACCCTAACCCCGTCACCCCAACCCTAACCCTAATCCTAACCCTAACCTGTAACCCTAACCCTACCCCCTAAACCTACCCTAAACCTAACCTTACCCTAACCTTAACCCTAACTTGTTCCTAACAGGAACAAGTTACCAACGAATGAACGTAATCGCAAAAGCACTACTTTGTAAACTAAATCACTTGTGTGTCACTCGCACAAATTAGCAATACAGGAAAGCTGAAATGTGATATATCGCACTGTACAGCACAGGAATAAGTTTCAAAAGAAAGAAGAGAAAAGAAAAGGACTACTTTTAAACGGAATCACATGAGTGTTGCTCGCTCACTTAGGAATACAGGAAAACTGAAAAGTGTTATTTTGCACTGTATGGCATGGAAACAAGTTTCCATCGAAAGAACAGAAACACAAAGCACAACTTTGTAAACAAATTCACATACATGTCGCCGGTTCAATTATTATAACAGGAAAACTGAAAAGTGATATATCGCACTGTACAGTACAGGAACAAGTATTGAGCAAAAGATCAGAAATGCAAAGCATTACTTTGTACATTAATTCACATGTGTGTCGCCGCTCAATTAGGAATACAGGAAAACTGAAAAGTGATATATCGCACTGTACAGCACAGGAACAAGTTTCGAACACAAGAAGAGAAAAGCAAAGCACTACTTTTAAACGGAATCACATGTGTGTTGCTCACTCAATTAGGAATACAGGAAAACTGAAAAGTGTTATCTCAAGACTGTACATCACAGAAACAAGTTTCTATCGAAGAAGAGAAACGCAAAGCACAACATTGTAAACTAATTCACATATGTGTCGCCCGCTCAATTATTATAACAGGAAAACTGAAAAGTGATATATCGAACTGTACAGCACAGGAACAAGTTTCCATCGACAGAACAGAAACGCAAAGCACAACTTTGTAAACCAATTCACATGTGTGTCGCCCATTCAATTATTATAACAGGAAAACTGAAAAGTGCTACATCACACTGTACAGCACAGAAACAAGTTTCCAGCAGAAGAACAGAAATGCAAAGCACAACTTTGTATACTAATTCAAATACCTGTCACCTGTTCAATTATTATAACATGAAAACTGAAAAGTGATATATCACACTGTACAGCACAGAAACAAAGTTCCATCAAAAGAACAGAAACGCAAAGCACAACTTTGTATAGTAATTCACATACGTGTCGCCTGTTCAATTATTATAACAGAAAAAGTGAAAAGTGATATAACCCTAACCCTAACGCTAAACCTAACCCTAACCCCCCTAACACGACCCCTAACCCAACCCTAATCCCTAACCCTATCCCTTACCCTACCCTAACCCTAACCCTAACCCTAACCAAAAACCATAACCATAACGCTAAATTGTTACTAATAGGAACAAGTTTCCAACGAAAGATCATAAACGCAAAATGCAATACTTGGTAAAAAAAATCACATGTGTGCCACTCCCTCAATTAGGAATACAGGAAAACTGGAAAGTGATATATCACACTGTACAATATAGGAATGAGTTTCGAACGAAAGAACAGAAAAGCAAAGCACTACTTTTAAACGGAATCACATGTGTGTCGCTCGCTCAATTAGGAATACAGGAAAACTAAAAAGTATTATTTCAAGACTGTAAGGCACAGAAACAAGTTTCCATCGAAAAGAACAGAAATGGAAAGTACAACTTTGTAAACTAATTCACATACGTGCCGCCCATTCAATGATTATAAGAGGAAAACTGAAAAGTGATATATCGCACTGTACAGTACAGGAACAAGTATCAAGCAAAAGATCAGAAACGCAAAGCACTACTTTGTACATTAATTCACATGTGTGTCGCTCCCTCAATTAGGAATACAGGAAAACTGAAAAGTGATATATCACACTGTACAGCACAGGAACAAGTTTCGAACACAAGAAGAGAAAAGCAAAGCACTACTTTTAAACGGAATCACATGTGTTTCAATCACTCAATTAGGAATACAGGAAAACTGAAAAGTGTTATCTCGCACTGTACAGCACAGAAACAAGTTTCCATCGAAAGAAGAGAAACGCAAAGCACAACTTTGTAAACTAATTAACATATGTGTCGCCCGTTCAATTATTATAACAGGAAAACTGAAAAGTGATATATCGAACTGTACAGCACAGGAAAAAGTTTCCATCGATAGAATAGAAACGCAAAGAACTACTTTGTATACTAATTCAAATACCTGTCTCCTGTTCAATTATTATAACAGGAAAACTGAAAAGTGATATGTCACACTGTACAGCACAGAAACAAGTTTCCATCGAAAGAACAGAAACGCAAAGCACAACTTTGTATACTGATTCACATTCGTGTAGCCTGTTCAATTATTATAACAGGAAAACTGAAAAGTGATATAACACTAACCCTAACCCTAAGCCCCTAACCATCACCCTAACCCTAACCCTAACCCTAACCCCTAATCCTAACCTTAACCCTAACCCTAACCTTAACCTTACCCTAACCCTAAGCCTAAACCTAACCCTAACCCTAACCCTAACATGTTCCTAAGAGGAAGAAGTTTCCAACGAAAGAACATAAACGCAAAGCACTACCTTGTAAACTAAATCACATGTGTGCCACTCACTCAATTAGTAATACAGGAAAACTGAAAAGTGGTATATTGTACTGTACAGCAAAGGAACAAGTTTCGAACGAAAGAACAGAAAAGCAAAGCCCTACTTTTACACGGAATCACATGTGTGTAGCTCGCTCAATTAGGAATACAGGAAAACTGAAAAGTGTTATCTCGCACTGTACGGCACAAAAACAAGTTTCCATCGAAAGAACAGAAACGCAAAGCACAACTTTGTAAACTAATTCACATATGTGTCGCCCATTCAATTATTATAACAGGAAAACTGAAAAGTGATATATCGAACTGTACAGCACAGGAACAAGTTTCCATCGACAGAACAGAAACGCAAAAGCACAACTTTGTAAACCAATTCACATATGTGTCACCCATTCAATTATTATAACAGGAAAACTGAAAAGTGCTACATCACACTGTACAGCACAGAAACAAGTTTCCAGCAGAAGAACAGAAATGCAAAGCACAACTTTGTATACTAATTCAAATACCTGTCACCCGTTCAATTATTATAACAGGAAAACTGAAAAGTGATATATCCACTGTGCAGCACAGAAACAAGTTTCCATCGAAAGAACAGAATCGCATAGCACAACTTTTCTATACTAATTCACATTCGTGTTGCCTGTTCAATTATTATAACAGGAAAACTGAAAAGTGACATAACACTAACCCTAACCCTGAGCCCTAACCTTAACTCTAACCTTAACCCTAACCCCTAACCCTAACATTAACCCTAACGCTAACCCTATACTAACCTTAGCCTAACCCTAACCCTAACCTAACTCCCTAACCCTAACCCTGACCCTCCCTAACCCTAACACTGACCCTGAACCTGATCCTGACCCTGACCCTGACCCCTAACCCTAAACCTAACCCTAACCCTAACCCTCTAACCATAACCATAACCCTCTAACCCTAACCCTAACCCTAACCCTAACCGTAACACTAACCCTAACCCTAACCCTCTAACCCTAACCTAACCCTAACCCTAAGCGTAACCCTACCTAACCCTAACCATAACCCTAACCCTAACGCTAACTTATTCCTAACAGGAAAAAATTTTCCAATGAAGGAACATAAACGCAAAGCACTACTTTGTAAACTAAATCACATGTGTGTCACTCACAAGAATTAGGAATACTGGAAAACTGAAAAGTGATATATCACACTGTACAGCACAGGAACAAATTTCCAACAGAAGAACAGAAATGCAAAGCAATACTTTGTAAACTAGATCACATTTTTGTGGCTCACTCAATTAGGACTACAGGAAAACTGAAAAGTGATATATCGAACTTTACAGCAAAGAAACAATTTTTCATCGAAGAACAGAAACGCATAAAGCACAACTTTGTAAACTAATTCACATATGTGTCGCTTGTTCAATTATTTTAACAGGAAAACTGAAAAGTGATATAACCCTAACCCTAACCTTAACCCTAACCCTAACCCTAACCCCAACCCTAACCCTAACCCTAATCCTAACACTAACCTGTAACCCTAACCCTACCCTAACCCTAACCTTAACCCTTACCCTAACCCTAACTTGTTCCTAACAGGAACAAGTTTCCAACTAAAGAATATAAACGCAAAGCACTAGTTTGTAAACTAAATCACATGTGTGTCACTCGCTCAATTAGGATTACAGGAAAGCTGAAAAGTGATATATCGAACTTTACAGCAAAGAAACAAGTTTTCATCGAAAGAACAGAAACACAAAGCACAACTTTGAAACTAATTCACATACGTGTCGCCTGTTCAATTATTATAACAGGAAAACTGAAAAGTGATATAACCCTAACCCTAACCCTAATCCTAACCCTAACCCTACCAACGAATGAACATAAACGCAAAGCACTACTTTGTAAACTGAATCACTTGTGTGTCACTCGCTCAATTAGCAATACAGGAAAGCTTAAATGTGATATATCGCACTTTACAGCACAGGAACAAGTTTCGAACGAAAGAAGAAAAAAGCAAAAGACTACTTTTAAACGGAATCACATGAGTGTTGCTCGCTCACTTAGGAATACAGGAAAACTGAAAAGTGTTATTTTGCACTGTACGGCATGGAAACAAGTTTCCATCGAAAGAACAGAAACACAAAGCACAACTTTGTAAACTAATTCACATACATATCGCCAGTTCAATTATTATAACAGGAAAACTGAAAAGTGATATATCGAACTGTACAGCACAGGAACAAGTTTCAAATGAAAGAACAGAAAAGCAAAGCACTACTTTGTAAACTAAATCACATGTGTGTTCCTAGCTCAACTGGGAATACAGGAAAACTGAAATTTGTTATCTTGTGCTGTATGGCACAGAAACAAGTTTCCATTAAAAGAAAAGAAACGCAAAGCACAACATTGTAAACTAATTCACATATGTGTCGCCTGTTCAATTATTATAACAGGAAAACTGAAAAGTTATATATCCCTAACCCTAACCCTAACACCCTAACCCTAAACCTCACGCTAACACTAACCCTAACCCCTAACCCTAACCCTCCCACTTTAGAGCACAGAAAGTAGTTCCCAATGAAAGTACAGAAACGCAAAGCACAACATTCGAAACTAAGTCACATGTGTGTCGCCCGTTCAAATAAGAATATATGAAAACTGAAAAGTGATATCCCCCACTGTAGTGCACAGAAACAAGTTTCCACCAAAAGAATTGAAAGGCAAAGCACAACTTTGTAAATTAAATCACATTTGTGTCGCCCGCTCAATTAGGAATACAGGAAAACTGAAAAGTGATATCTCCACTTTAGAGCAGAGGAAGAAGTTTCAATGAAAGAACAGAAACACAAAGCACAACTTTGGAAACTAAATTACATGTATGTCACCTGCACAATGAGGAACACAGGAAAACTGAAAAGTGATATCTCCCATTTTAGAGCACAGAAAGAAGTTTCCAATGAAATAACAGAAACGCAAAGCTCAACTTTGGAAACTAAATCACATGTGTGTCACCTGCACAATTAGGAATACAGGAAAACTAAAAAGTGATATCTTGCACTGTACCTCACAGAAACAAGTTTCCAACTAAAGAACAGAAATGTTAAGCACAACATTGTATACTGAAGTAACATGTGTGTGACCTGGTCAATTAGGAATACAGGAGAACTGAAAAGTGATATGTCCCACTGTAGTTCACAGAAACAAGTTTCCACAAAAAGAATAGAAAGGGAAAGCACAACATTGTATACGAAGTAACATGTGTGTCACCTCGTCAATTAGGAATACAGGAAAACTGAAAAGTGATATCTCCCACTTTAAAGCACAGAAACAAGTTTCCAAAAAAGAACAGAAAAGCTAAGCACAACTATGTAAACATAATTACATGTGTGTCACCCACTCAATTAGGAATATAGGAATACTGAAAAGTGATATCTTCCACTGTAGTGCACAGAAACAAGTTTCCAACAAAAGAACAGAAAGGCAAAGCACAACTATGTAAACTAAATCATATGTGTGACACCCGCTCAATTAGGAATACAGGAACACTGAAAATTAATATCTCCCACTCTAGTACACAGAAACAAGTTTCCAACAATACAACAGAAAGACAAAGCACAAGTTTGTAAACTAAATAACATTTGTGTTCCCTGCTGATTTAGGAATACAGGAAAACTGAATAGTGATATCTCCCACTTTAGAGCACAGAAAGAAGTTTCAATGAAAGAACAGAAACATAAAGCACAACTTTGGTAACTAAATCACATGTGTGTTGCCCATTGACTTAGGAATACAGGAAAACTGAAAAATGATATCTCACTGTACCTCAAAGAAACAAGTTTCAAAGAAAAGAACAGAAATATAAAGCACAACTTTGTAAACTAATTAACATGTGTGTCGCCTGTACAATTAGGAATACTGGAAAACTGAAAAGTGATATCTCCCACTTTAGAGCAAAGAAAGAAGTTTCCAATGAAAGAACAGAAAGGCAAAGCACAACTTTGGAAACTAAATCACATGTGTGTCTCCCATTGACTTAGGAATACAGGAAAACTAAAAAAGTGATATCTCCCACTTTAGAGCACAGAAAGAAGTTTCCAATGAAAGAACATAAACACAAAGCAGAGCTTTGGAAAATAAATCACATCTGTGCCGCCCGTTCATTAGGAATACAGGAAAACTGAAAAGTGATATCTCGCACTGTACCTCACAGAAACAAGTTTCCCACAAAAGAACAGAAAGGCAAAGCACAACTTTGAAAACTAAGTAAAATGTGTGTCACCTGCACAATTAGGAATACAGTAAAACTGAAAAGTTATATCTCGCACTGTACCTCACAGAAACAAGTTTCCAATGAAAGAACAGAAATGTAAAGCACAACTTTGTATGCTCAGTAACATCTGTATAGCCCTCTCAATTAGGAATACAGGAAAACTGAAAAGTGATATCTCGCATTGTACCTCACACTAACAAGTTTCCAACGAAAGAACAGAAATGTAACGCACAACGTTGTAAACTATGTAACCTGTGTATCCACTGCACAATTAGGAATACAAGAAAACTGAAAAGTGATATCTTCCACTGTAGAGCACAGAAAGAAGTTTGCAATGAATGAACAGAAAAGCAAAGCACAACATTGGAAACAAAATCACATGTGTGTCACCTGTTCAATTAGGAATCCAGGAAAACTGAAAAGTGATATCTCGCATTGGATCTCAGAGAAACAAGTTTCCAATGAAAGAAAAGAAATATAAAGCACAACTTTGCAAACTACTTAACATGTGTGTCGCCCACTCAATTAGGAATACAGGAAAACTAAAAAGTGATATCTCCCACTGTAGTGCACAGAAAGATGATTCCAAAAAAAGAACAGAAATGTAAATCACAAGTTTGTAAACTAAGTAACATGTATGTAGCCCGTTCAATTAGAAATACAAGAAAACTCAAAAGTGATATCTCCCACTGTAGTGCATAGAAACAAGTTTCCAACAAAAGAATAGAAAGGCAAATCACAACTTTATAAACTAAATCACATTTGTTTCGCCCGCTCAATTAGGAATACAGGAAACCTGAAAAGTGATATCTCCCACTTTAGAGCATAGAAAGAATTTTCCAATGAAAGAACAGAAATGCAAAGCACAGCTTTGGAAAATAAATCAAATGTGTGTCGCCCGTTGAAATAGGAATATAGGAAAACTGAAAAGTGATATCTTGCACTGTACCTCACAGAAACAAGTTTCCAATGAAAGAACAGAAATGTAAAGCACAACTTTGTAAACTAAGTAACATGTGTGTCACCTGCACAATTAGGAATACAGGAAAAGTGAAAAGTGATATCTTCCACTTTGGAGTACAGGAAGAAGTTTCCAATGTAAGAACAGAAAGGTAAAGCACAACTTTGGAAACAAAATCACATCTATGTTTCACGTTCCATTAGGAATACAGGAAAACTGAAAAGATATATATCGCATCATACAGCACAGGAACATGTTTCCCACGAAAGAACAGAAAAGCAAAGTACTACTTTTAAAAGGAATCACATGTGTGTCGCTCGCTCAATTAGGAATAGATGAAAACTGAAAAGTGTTATCTCGCACTGTACAGGACAGAAACAAATTTCCATCTAAAGAACAGAAACGCAAAGCACAACTTTGTAAACTAATTCACATATGTGTCGCCTGTTCAATTATTATAACAGGAAAACTGAAAAGTGATATAACCCTACCCCTAACCCTGTAACCCTAACACTAACACTAACACTAACACTAACCCTAACCCTAACACTAACCCTAACCCTAACCCTAACCCTAACCCTAACCCTCCCTAACCCTGTAACCCTAACCCTGTAACCCTAACCCTGTAACCCTAACCCCTAATCCTAACCTTAACCATAACCATTACCCTAACCCTAAACCTAACCCTAACCCTAACCATAACCCTAACCCTAACCCTAAACCAACCCTAACCTTAACCCTAACCCTAACCCTAACCCTAAACCCTAACCCTAATTTGTTCCTAAAAGGAATAAGTTTCCATCGAAAGAACAGAAAAGCAAAGCACTACTTTTAAACGGAATCAAATTTGTGTTGCTCGCTCAATTAGGAATACAGGAAAACTGAAAAGTGTTATCTGGCAGTGTACGGCACAGAAACAAGTTTCCATCGAAAAGAACAGAAACGCAAAGCACAACTTTGTAAACTCATTCACATAAGTGTTTCCCGTTCAATTATGATAAAAGGAAAACTAAATAGTGATATATCACACTGTACAGCACTGAAAAATTTTCCAAAAGAAAAACAGAAACGCAAAGCACTACTTTCTAAACTAAATCACATGTGTGTCGCTCACTCAATTAGGAATACAGGGAAACTGAAAAGCGAAAAAATCGAAATGTACTGGCAAAGAAACAAGTTTTCATCGAAAAGAACAGAAACACAAAGCACAACATTGTAAACTAATTCACATTCGTTTCGCCTGTTCAATTATTATAACAGGAAAACTGAAAAGTGTTATAATCCTAACCCTAACCCTAAGCCCCTAACCCTAACCCTAACCCTCACCCTAAACCTACCCTAACCCTAACCTCACCCTAACCCCCTAACCCTAACCCTAACCCTAACCCTAATCCTAACCCTAAATTGTTCCTAAGGAAAGAACAGAAACGCAAAGCACTACTTTGTAAACTAAATCACATGTGTGCCACTCGCTTAATTAGGAATACAGGAAAACTGAAAAGTGATATAACGCACTGTACAGCACAGCAACAAGTTCGAACAAAAGAACAGAAAAGCAAAGCACTACTTTTAAACGGAATCACATGTGTGTTGCTAGCTCAATTAGGAATACAGGAAAACTGAAAGGTGTTATCTCGCACTGTAAGGCACAGAAACAAGTTTCCATCGAAAGAACAGAAACGCAAAGCACAACTTTGTAAACTAATTCCCATATGTGTCGCCTGTTCAATTATTATAACAGGAAAACTGAAAAGTGATATAACCCTAACCCTAATCCTGTAACCCTAACCCTGTAACCCTAACCCTGACACTAACCCTAACCCCTAACCCTAACACTAACCCTAAACCCTAACCCTAACCCTAACCCTAACCCTAAGCCTGTAACCCTAACCCTGTAACCCTAACCCTGTAACCCTAACCCCTAACCCCAACCATAACCATAACCCTAACCCTAACCCTAACCCTAACCCTAACCATAACCCTAACCCTAACCCTAAACCAACCCTAACCCTAACCCTAACTCTAACCCTAACCCTAACCCTAACTTGTTCCTAAAAGGAATAAGTTTCCAACGAAAGAACAGAAAAGCAAAGCACTACTTTTCAACGGAATCAAATGTGTGTTGCTCGCTCAATTAGGAATACAGGAAATCTGAAAAGTGTTATCTGGCACTGTAAGGCAAAGAAACAAGTTTCAATCGAAAGAACAGAAACGCAAAGCACAACTTTGTAAACTAATTCACATAAGTGTTTCCCGTTCAATTATGATAAAAGGAAAACTAAATAGTGATATATCACACTGTACAGCACTGAAAAATTTTCCAAAAGAAAAACAGAAACGCAAAGCACTTCTTTGTAAACAAAATCACATGTGTGTCGCTAGCTCAATTAGGAATACAGGAAATCTGAAAAGTGATATATTGAAATGTATGGCAAAGAAACAAGTTTTCATCGAAAGAACAGAAACACAAAGCACAACATTGTAAACTAATTCACATTCGTTTTGCCTGTTCAATTATTATAACAGGAAAACTGAAAAGTGTTATAACCCTAACCCTAACCCTAAGCCCCTAACCCTAACCCTAACCTCACCCTAAACCTACCCTAACCCTAACTGTCACCCTAACCCTAACCCTAACCTAAATCCTAACCCTAACTTGTTCCTAAGGAAAGAACAGAAACGCAAAGCACTACTTTGTAAACTAAATCACATGTGTGCCACTCGCTTAATTAGGAATACAGGAAAACTGAAAAGTGATATAACGCACTGTACAGCATAGGAAAAAGTTCAACAAAAGAACAGAAAAGCAAAGCACTACTTTTAAATGGAATCACATGTGTGTTGCTCACTCAATTAGGAATACAGGAAACTGAAAACCTGTTATCTCGCACTGTAAGGCACAGAAACAAGTTTCCATCGAAAGAACAGAAACGCAAAGCACAACTTTGTAAACTAATTCACACACGTGTTGCCCTTCAATTATTATAACAGGAAAACTGAAAAGTGATATAACCCTAACCCTAACCCTAAGCCCCTAACCCTAACCAAAACCCTAACCCTAATCCCTAACCCTAACCCTAACCCTAACCCTAACCCTAACAATAACCCTAACCATAAATTGTTCCTAACAGGAACAGGTTTCCAACGAAAGAACATAAACGCAAAGCACTACTTTGTAAACTAAATCAAATGTGTGCCACTCGCTCAATTAGGAATACAGGAAAACTAAAAGTGATATAACTCAATGTACAGCACAGGAGAAAGTTTTAACGAAAAGAAGAGAAACACAAAGCACAACTTTGTAAACTAATTCACATACGCTTCGCCTGCTCAATTATTATAACAGGAAAACTGAAAAGTGATATATCCAACTGTACAGCACAGGAACAAGTTTCCATCGAAAGAACAGAAACGCAAAGCACAACTTTGTAAACTAATTCACATACGACGCCCATTCAATTATTATAACAGGAACACTGAAAAGTGATATATCACACTGTACAGCACAGAAACAAGTTTCAACAGAAGAACAGAAACGCAAAGCACTACTTTGTAAACTAAATCACATGTGTGTCACTTAGCTCAATTAGTAATACAGGAAATTGAAAAGATATATCGAAAAGTACGGAAAAGAAACAAGTTTTCATCGAAAGAACTGAAACACAAAACACAACTTTATAAACTAATTCACATACCTGTCGCCCCTTCAATTATTATAACAGGAAAACTGTAAAGTGATATAACCCTAGCCCTATCCTAACCCTAACCGGTAACCTTAACACAAACCCTAACCCCCTAACCATAACCTGACACTAACTCTAACCTAACCTAACCCCTAACCCTAACCCTAAACCTAACCCTACCTTAACCTAACACTAACCCTAAACCCTAACCCTAACCTAAACCCTAATCCTAACCCTACCCTAACCCTAATCCTAACCCTAACCCTAACTCAAACCTAACCCTAACTTGTTCCTAACAAGAACAAGGTAGGAAACTTGTTCTCATAAGAACAAGTTTCAAGGAAAGAACATAAACACAAAGCACTACTTTGTAAACAAAATCACATGTGTGTCACTCTCAATTAGGAATACAGGAAAACTGAAATGTGATATATCGCACTGTACAGCACAAGAACAAGTTTCCAATGAAAGAACCGAAAAACAAAGCACTACTTTGTAAACTAATTCACATGTGTGTCGCCTGTTCAATTATTATAACAGGAAAACTGAAAAGTGATATAACTCACTGTACAGCACAGGAACAAGTTTCCAACGAAAGAACAGAAAAGCAAAGCACTACTTTTAAACGGAATAACATGTGTGTCGCTTGCTCAATTAGGAATACAGGAAAACTGAAAAGTGCTATCTCGCACTGTATGGCACAGAAAAAACTTTCCATCGAAAGACCAGAAAGGAAAAGCACAACTTTGTAAACTATTTCACATACGTGTTGCCCTTTTAATTATTATTACAGGATAACTGAAAAGTGATATATCACACTGTACAGCACAGGAACAAGTTTCAAATGAAAGCACAGAAAAGCAATGCACTACTTTGTAAACTAAATCACATTTGTGTCACTTGCTCAATTAGGAATACAGGAAAACTGAAAAGTGATATATTGAACTGTACATCAAAGAAACAAGTTTTTCATCAAAGAACAGAAATGCAAAGCACAACTTTTTAAACTAATTCACATAATGTGTAGCCTGTTCAATTATTATAACAGGAAACTGAAAAGTGACATAACCCTAACCCTAACCCTAACCCTAACCCCTAAAAATAACTATAACCATAACACTAACCTAACCCCTAACCTAACCCTAACCCTAACCCTAACCCTAACCCTAACCTACCCTAACCCAAACCATAATCCTAACTTGTTCCTAATAGAACAAGTTACCAACCCAAGAACATAAACGCAAAGCACTACTTTGTAAACTAAATCACATGTGTGTCGCTTGCTCAATTAGGAATACTGGAAAACTGAAAAGTGATATATCACACTGTACAGCACAGGAACAAGTTTCCAACCAAAGATCAAAAAGCAAAGCACTACTTTGTAAACTAATTCACACATATGTGTCGCCTGTTCAATTATTGTAACAGGAAAACTGAAAAGTGATATAACGACTGTATAGCACAGGAACAAGTTTCAAAGAATAAACAGAAAAGCAAAACACTACGTTGTAACCTAAATCACATGTGTGTCACTCGCTCAATTAGGAATACAGGAAAAATGAAAAGTGATATATTGCACTGTACAGCACAGGAATAAGTTTCGAAAGAAAGAACAGAAAAGCAAAGCATTACTTTGTAAACTAAATCACATGTGTGTCTCTCGCTCAATATGGAATACAGGAAAACCAAAAAGAGATATATCACACTGTAGAGCACAGGAACATGTTTCTATGAAAGAACAGAAACGTAAGCACAACTTTTGTAAACTAATTCACATACGTGTTGCCTGTTCAATTATTATAACATGAAAACTTAAAAGTGATATAACCCTAAAACTAACCATAACCTAACACTAACCCTAACCCCCTAACACAAAACCTAACCCTAACCCTAACCCTCTGCTAACACTAACCTGAACCTTAACCCTAACTTGTTCCTACAAAGCACTACTTTGTAAACTAAATCACATGTGTGTGGTTCGCTCAATTAGGAATACCGGAAAACTGAAATGTGATATATCGCACTGTACAGCACAGAAACAATTTTCCATCGAAAGAAGAGAAACGCAAAGCACAACTTTGTAAACTAATTCACATACGTGTCGCCAGTTCAAGTATTATAACAGGAAAACTGAAAAGTGATATAACCCTAACCCTAACCCTAACCCTAACCCTAACCTTCTAACCTTCTAACCTTCTAACCCTAACCCAACCCCTAACCTTAACCCTAACCCTACCATAACACTAACCCTAACCCTAACCCCTACCCTTAACCCTAACCCTAACCCTACCCTAACCCTAACATTTTGCCCTCAAAATTGTAAAAAAAAAAAGGACGCATGCACGTGTTAAGCAAATTGCATAAGCACTGTAAGCACGCTGAGCCGAGCCATCAGGCGGGTAAAGTGTGAGCAGCCAATCAGGGTATTGACACGTCACTTAGGTGCGACCAGGGCTTATATAAACAGCGCCACTTCTGGGCCTAGGCACTCTCCTCCTTCCTACTCCCCCTCTCCCCGCCTGGCGCCACGCCTGTCCGGCCCACAGGTGGCGGGGCCCGCTCTACTCTCCTCCTTTCATCGATTGACTGTAATAAAGACTTGTTGCGGAAGGACCCTTGTGCCTGGGTACATTTCTGCCCGTGAGACAATCATGCAGTTCCAACACCCTGACAGACCTGCCCTGACCCTGACAGCCCTGGCCCTGGCCTGACAGCCCTGGCCCTGGCCCTGACAGCCCTGGCCCTGGCCGTGACAGCCATGGCCCTGATCCTGACAACCCTGGCCCTGACTCTGACAGCCCTGACCCTGGCAGCCTGGCGTGGCCTGATAGCCCTGACGGCCCTGACACTGGCAGCCCTTGCGGCCCTCTCCTTGGCCCTGACCCTGGCCTGGCAGCCCTGGCCCTGGCCCTTGACCCTAACCTTTGACCTCCTAACTCTAACACCTAACCCTAACCCCTAACACTAACCCTAACCCTGACAGCCCTGACCCTGACCCTGACAGCACTGACCCTGACCCTGACAGCCCTGGCCTGACTCTGACAGCCCTGGCCCTGGCCCTGACAGGCCTGGCCCTGTCCTTGGCAGCCCTGGTCCTGGGCATCTCAGCCCTGGCCCTGGCCCTGGCCCTGGCAGCGCTGTTCCTGGCCCTGAACCTGACCCTGGCCCTGACCCTTTACCTAAACATTGAACCCCTAACCCTAACCTAACCCCTAACCCGAACCTAGCCTTGGCCCAGAGCCTAGCCCGCTAGCCCAACCACCTTGCCCTGGCCCCCAGCCTAGCCCTGGCCCCTTAGCCCTAGCCTCAGAACCCCTTAGCCCCCTAGCCACCCTAGCCCCAGCCCCTAGTCCTAGCCCTAGTCCTGGTCCCCAGCACGAGCCCCCTGCCCCAGCCCTAGCCCACTAGCCCAGCCCTAGCCCCCTAGCCCTAGCGCTAGCCCTAACCCCAGCCCTAGCCCCTAGACCCTAGTCTCAGCCCCAGCCCTAGCCCCTAGCCCTATCCCTTAGCCCCAGCCCTGGCCCCCCTAGCCCTAACCTGGCCCCCTAGTCCCCTGGCCCCCCCAGCCATAGCCACCTAGCAATAACCCTAGCAGCCTAGCCCTAGTCCTAGTCCCAGCCCCAGCCCCAGCCCCCCAGCCACTGGCCCTAGCCCCTAGCCCTAGTCCCATAGCCCCTAGCCCCAGCCCTAGCCTCCTAGCCACCCAGTAGCCCCAGCTCCCTAGTCCCCTAGCTCCAGACCTAGCCTCCAGTCCCAGCCCCAGCCCTAGCCCTAGCCCTAAACCTAACACTAACCCTGAACCTGACCGTGACCCTGACCCTAACCCTAACCAAAACCCTAACTCTAACAACCTAACCCTAAACCTAACCCTAACCCTAAACCCCTAACCCTAACACTAACCCTGACTTTAACCCCAACCTGACCCTAACCCCAACCCTAAAACTAACACTGACAGCCCTAACCCTGGCCCTGACAGCCCTGACCCTGACCCTGACAGCACTGACCCTGACCCTGACAGCCCTGGTCCTGACCCTGACAGCCCTGGCCCTGGCCCTGACAGCCCTGGCCCTGGCCCTGACAGCCCTGGTCCTGGCCCTGGCAGCCCTGGTCCTGGCCCTGACCCTGACCCTTGCCCTGACCCTTGACCCTAACTCTGACCCCTAAACCTAACCCTAACCCCTAACCTCCTAACCTAGCCTAGCCCCCTAGTCCCAGCCCGCTAGCCCAACCCCTTGCCCTAGCGCCTAGCCCTAGCACTAGCCTAATCCAAGCCCTAGCCCCTAGCCCCCAGGCTCAGCCCCCAGCCCTAGACCCCAGCCCTATCCCCCAGCCCCAACCCTAACCCTAGCCCCTAGTACAATAGCCCACTATTCTAGCCCCCCAGCCATAGCCATAGCCCCCCTAGCCTAGTCCTTGTCCTGGCCCCTACCCAGCCCCCCAGCCCCCAGCCCTAGACCCCAGCCCTAGTCCCCTGGTCCCCAGCCTCTGCCCTAGCCCTCTTAGCACCCTAGCCCTAGCACTAGCCCCCTAGCCCCTAGCTCCAGCCCTAGCCTCCAGCCCCAGCCCCAGCCTCAGCCCTAGGCCTAGCCCTACCCCTAACCGTAACCTGACTCTGAACCTGCCCTGACACTAACCCTAACCCTAACCCTAACCCCTATCCCTAACCCCCTAACACTGACCCTGACCATGACCGTGACCCTGACCCCTAACCCTAACAATAACCCTAACCCTAACCCTAACCTCCCCCCACCTTACCCCTAACCCAACCCCTAACCCCTAACCCTAACCTTAACGCTAACCCTAACCCCAACCCCTAACCCTGACCCTCATCCTAACCATAACCCTAACCCTAACACTTACCCTAACCGTAAACCTAACCCTAACACAAACTGCAACCCCAACCCCAACCCCAACCCTAACCTAACCCAACCTAACCCTAACCCTAACCCTAACAATCTAACCCTAACACTAACCCTCTAACCCTAACACTAAACCCTAACCCTAACCCTAACTTTGCGCCCTAACCCTAACCCTAACCCTAACCCTAACCTCTAACACTAACCCTAACCCTCTAACCCTAACCTTAACCCTCTAACCCTAACCCTAACCCTAACCTTAACATTAATTCAAATTTAGAATTGGCTAACGAGTTTCATAAAAGTTTTCCTGTTGCAGCTGAGACATTGCATCATCGATTTGACATAACTAGAAAAGAAGCTAGAGATATTGTTACCCAATGTCAAAATTGTTGTCAGTTCTTACCTATGCCTCATGTTGGGATTAATCCCAGAGGAATCTGTCCACTACAAGTGTGGCAGATGGATGTTACTCACATTTCATTTTTTGGTAAATTTAATATTTGCATGTTTCTGTTGATACTTGCACTGAGTTGTGTTTGCTTCTCCCTGACTGGAAAAAGGCAGCCCATGTTATTCAACATTGCCTAGAGGCATGGAGTGCCTGGGGAAAGCCCAAAATTCTAAAAACTGCCAATGGGCCGGCCTATACTTCTCAAAAATTTGGACAGTTTTGTCATCCAATAAAAGTGACCCATCTAACGGGTCTCCCATATAACCCTCAAAGTCAGGGTATTATTGAACATGCTCACTGCACCCTAAAATCCTACTTAATAAAACAAAAGGAGAGTCCAGGAGGCTCTGCCCTCAGTGCCACTAGTGACCGTTTCCTTGGCACTCTTCACACTCAATGTTTTGAATTTGGACAGTCAAGGCCATTCGGTGGCTGATCGTCACTGCTTAGGGCCTAATAGGCCCAAGGAAATGATCAAATGGAAGGATGTCTTAACTGGTGAATGGAAAGGCCCGGATCCTATCTTAATAAGATCCAGGGAGCTGTCTGTGTTTTACCACAGGAAGAAAAACCATCCATTCTGGGTACCGGAGTGCCTCACGCTAAAAGCTGGTGACAGGTGAAGATGATCTTTCCACAGATACACCTGCTACCACTTGAAGAGTCAAGGGTGGCGAGGATGACCACTAATTCTACTGGAGTGGATTCATCGCCCACAGATGGCTTATTACCCTGGGTTTCTTCTGCCTTTTCTTACTTTAAGATTGGGTGGGGGTTGGAATGTTTGGTGCAGCACTATGTTGGGGCTTAGTGTTTTTACTCTGGTTGTTCTGCAAACTCAATACCCAACATAAACATGACTAGGTCGCGATTGCGCAAATACTTGTGGCCTTGAAACAAGAATCATCTCCCAAAATTTGGTTATCCATGTTAAAATATTAAAACAGACTGTGACACTCAGTCAATGCACCTCAGGGGTTTTACCCATTGCCCTGAGTCGATGAGTGATCCAAGTCAATGTTGCCTTTGCCTAAGCGGCTATGGTACCTAGATAGGAGGATGACAGCCCTTGCACTCTCTGGAATTTTATTCCATTGCACAGAAATGGGTGTCACCTCCTTTTGGGATGCCGTGGTGTCTGTCGGCCAATGCAAGCTCCGCCCGCGCCCGCGAGTTGGCCGGGCCTGCTCTCCTCTCCTCCTTTCATAGATTGATTGTAATAAAGGCTTTTTCCGGAAGGACCCTTGTGCCCACGTGCGTTTCTGCCAGCGAGATTTTCACGCGTCTTCCAACACCCTGACAGACCTGGCCCTGGCACTGACAGCCCTGGCCCTGGCCCTGACAACCCTGGCCCTGGCCCTGGCAGCCCTGACCCTGGCCCTGACTCCCTGACCCTAACCCTGACCCCTAACCTAACCGTAGGCCCTACCTAACCCTAGCCCTAGCCCCTAGCTCTGCCCGCTAGCCCAACCCACTTGCCCTAGCCCCTATCCCTATCGCTGGCCCCTAGCCCTAACTTCCTAGCACCCTAGCACCCTACCCCCTAGCCCTAGCCCCTAGCCCTAGCCCTAGTTAGCCCTCTGCTCTAGCCCCCAGCCCCAGCCCAGCCCCCAGCCCTGGCCCCCAGCCCTAGCCCCAGCACTAGCCCCCCAGCCCCCCTAGCCACAGCCCTATCCCCATAGCCCCACCCCTAGCCCCCCCAGCCCCTAGCCCTAGCCCTAGCCCCCTAGCACTAGCCCTAGCCCTAGCCCCCTAGCCCCCTAGCTCCAGCCCTAGCCTCCAGTCCCAGCCCCAGCCCCAGCCCAGCCCCAGCCAGCCTTTACACTAAACCTGACCCTGACCCTGACCCTGACCCTGACCCCCTAACCCAACCGTGAACCCTAACCCCTTACCCTAACCTCAAACCTAAACCCTAACACTGACACTAAACCTAAAACTAACCCTAACCACTAACCCTTCACCTAACCCTCACCCTAACACTAACCCTTACCTAACCCTAACCCCAACCCCAACCCAACCCCAAACCAAAACCTAACCCCAATCCCAACGCAACCCTAACCTAACCTTCTAACCCTAACCCTAACCTAACCCTAAACCTAACCCTAACTCAACCTAAACCCTAAACCCTAACCCCTAACTCCTAACCCTAACCCTAACACCCCAACCCCTAACCCTAACACCCCTAACCCTAACCTCACCTTCTAACCCTGACCCTGACCTGACCATGACCCCCCATAACCCTAACCCTAACCATAACCCTAACCCAACCTCTAACCTAACCCCTAACCCTAACATTAATTCAAATTTAGAATTGGCAAAGGATGACCACTAATTCTACTCGAAAGTGGATTCATCGCCCACAGATGGCTTATTACCCTGGGTTTCTTCTGCCTTTTTCTTACTTTAAGATTGGGTGGTGGTTGGAATGTTTGGTGCAACACTATGTTGGGCTTAGTGTTTTTACTCTGTTGTTCTGCAAACTCATACCCAACATAAATGACTAGGTCACATCATCGCAAAACACTTGTGGCCTTGAAACAAGGATCATCTCCCAAAATTTGGTTACCCATGTTAAAAAATTAAAACAGACTGTGACACTCAGTCGATGCACCTCAGGGTTTTACCAATTGCACTGAGTCGATGAGTGATCCAAGTCTATGTTGCCTTTGCCTAAGCGACTGCTATGGTACCTAGATAGGAGGATGACAGCCTTGCACTCTCTGGAACTCTGCCCTGTAGCTCCCCTATCCCTATCGCCAGCTCCCTAGCCCTAACTTCCCAGCACCCTAGCACCCTACCCCCTAGCCCTAGCCTCCCCTAGTCCCAGCCAGCCCCAGCTGTAGCCCCAGCCTCCAGCGCCCCAGCCCCAGCCCTAGCCCCAGCCCTAGCTCCTGGGCCCCAGCCCCAGCACCAGCCCCCCAGCCTCAGCCAGCCCTATCCCCATAGCCCCACCTCTAGCCCCTAGCCTCAGCTCCCAGCCCCAGCCCCAGCACCAGCCCTCCCAGCCCTAGCCCCCTAGCCCCTAGCTCCAGTTCTAGCCTCCAGTCCCAGCCCCAGCCCCAGCTCCTAGCCCTAGCCGTAGCCTTACACTAAACCTGACCCTGACCCTGACCCTGACCCTGACCCCTAACCCTAACCGTGAATCTTAACCTCTACCCCAACCTCAAACCCTAAACCTCACCACTGACACTAAACCTAAAACTAACCCTAACCACTAACCCTTAC